>JAHTLZ010000257.1:83812-102330 GCA_023846285.1 Phrynocephalus versicolor | reverse complement strand
AGGAATACTAAGTTACCTAGAGATCCAATAAGGATTTATTTTTGTTTTATAAAGCATTTGATAGATGAAGCTGGTCACGAATTGTCATAAGTTCTCTGTTGGTGGCTCAAACCTCTGTTGATTCATAATTGAAAGGAGGGAAGTTCCCCCATTGGAATAGATTTTCAGAGTCTGCAATGTCACCATGATGAAATTAATATAGGTGCAAGAGGTAACCATGTAGCTGAGGATGGATGCATAGAACCCTGGAGCCCTTAGTGACCAATTTGCTGATCAAGTTCATCTGTATTTTATGTTTTCTTTGGTTTAACTCATATGGAGAGGCAATCTATGTATAAGAATGGTGTACTCTGTATTTTCTGTAAAAAAAAATAATATTTAAATGTGTGTGTGTGTGTGTGTGTGTGTTGTGTCATTACAGTCGTGACCAACTCTCTGTGACTCCATGTCCATGGAGTTTTCTTGGCAGGAATACTGGAGTGGTTTGCCAGTTCCTACTCCAGGCGCCTTCAACACCTGGTATTCCCTGGTGGAATCCCATCCAAGTACTAACCAGGGCCAACCCTGCTTAGCTTCCGAAATCAGGCGAGATCAGATGTGCTTAGGGCATCTAAGCAGCTCAAATTTATATAGATAGATAGATATCTATTAATGAGAACCAGACTCCCATTCAACATGAATGCAAAAACGATGAGTGGAAAGCAGGACTTGGTTTGTTGAAAATATTTTTGTGTCTTCTTCTTAGAATTGCAAAACTGGAAGGGAGCCTGTGGGTCCAGCTCCTGTCAAGGAGGCATTTAGTAAATCATTAAAATGTACATCCAAAAAGAGATACGGTTTACCTAGTGCGTGTGGGGGGACCAGTGAGATGTCAAACATGGAGACAGGGACATCATGATCCTGTAATCACCCCATCTTCCCCCAGTGTCTGCCTTCCATTTGCAACCTTCCCAGGCCGACAAAACACCTTATCAGAGTTCTGTGGTCGCTTGCGTCAGTTGTAGAAGGTAGCTTTCGATAGAGCCGTCTATGTCATTTGGCAAAGTGGAGCAGCTGCTTACACGGGTAGGTCATGGAGCATAACAGAGCAACCGTGATGTGTCGAGAGGGCAAAGGGCACCCAGGCTGCGTCGTCTGCCCTACCCTGCCCTGTGCTCTCTTACTGTCCTCAGGGAATGGTGGAGGATCCCATTGCCGCCAGTGAAATGAAATTCAGCTGCCACTTGGATTCAGCTAATGGCGGAGATGTGAAGAAAATCTGAAATTAACAAAAGATGCCCATGTAGTGTGAACCCAGATCTTATTTATTTATTTATTTTTATATTTGCATACCACAAACCGATTTTCCTCAAACAGGAACTCTGGGCGGTTTACATCAAGAACTTATGAAAAACCCAAGAAATTCTGAAACTGACAGCCGCCTTCTGCTTGCCATTCCACGCCTCACACCGCTGGCCGGATCCAGCCTCTGGGATTTGGCATGGCTTTCTTTCATTCACCGTTTTCAACGCGGTGCCTGTCTCAAGTTCTTTTCCACCCTTGGCCTGGTTGCTACTACTGCTTTCTAGCTTTTTTAATGCATTGCGTTTTTCACGAAGAGAGCTGCCTTTTAAGTAGAAAGGCAGGATCAAAACATGTCCCATAAATGAGCGAAGCTTTATCCGGGGCAACTTGGAGGACGATGAAAGGAGCCCCTCACCCCCCCCTCCAGCTGGCCTTACCCCCCCCCCCCCCCCCCAAACCCCTGGGGGGGGGGCTTCAGCAGCCGCCTTCTCTTCCCTCCCTCCCTCCCTCCCTAGGGACGCTTGCTTTCCCAGGAGGAACTTTTGGGGGGGCCATCCGAGGAGCTCCTTTTCACACAATCCAGGAAAAATAATAAAATTCTAACTAAATAATACGAATGCTATTGATACCATCAGAAATCAGGCTCCAAAACATTTATTCTAGCTAGATAAATTATAGAAATTTGAATATATTAAGAATGCACATTAACTGGAAGTATATGATTCCAGGAAGTGGCTGAACACCTGGATGAGATAATTATCTCCAGGGTAAACTGTGCCTGAGGGACAGGAGATTGTCCCGTTGTCTCAAGTTCCACATTCCCCAGTCTCAGCCAGACTGGGCCCAGTTGAACGGTAGGACACCAATCTATGGAACATTGACTCAAGGAGTAAACCATCAATAGCTTAGTGGCACAGGAAATTGGGCAGTCAGGACAATTGTGAACAATCACCCACCAATGCAGATTGAGGGTGAAACCTTGAACTGGTTTCCTATGTATAAAAACTGGTGTTGAACAAATGTTCAGGGATCACTCACATCATCCAGGGTGAGATCACTGACTGTTACTTTTGGCTTGGCTTCAGTAAATCAGACTTAAACAGTTCAGAGTTTGTGCTTCCTTATTTTATTCCAATTTAATTATTGGACACTGGTTCTGAGCCAAGCATGGACTTAACAATCTGTAAAAACTGGTAACGCTATAAACTATAAACCCTGTCTTGGCAAGACTGAAAAGCCTCTAAAACAAAGTCATATGCAAAAATAAAAAATAAAAATAAAAAATAAAAAAAATTCCACAACTGTGGTATCCCACAACTGCTTAAATCCGGATCTAACTTACAGACAAATCACCTCCAGAAATCGTGTCCTCATGAGCTGTGAGCTTTTTGAAAAAACAAACAAAGGTTTCCAGTAATGCCCACTTAAGCAAGTCCCAGTGAGTTTTCCAATACTCAAGCCAGAGGGTAGGCATTTTTTGCATCGCTTCACATGCAGCAAAGGGACAAGGAGGCTGTGTGCAAGTGTGAGTGTGTGCGTGCTTGCGGGCAAGCAGAGAAGGGGGGGGGGGCTGAAGCCAGAGGAACAATCCAGTCACTGCAGCCTTTCTCTTTAATGACCGGCTTAGTATCAACAGGGCGCTCTCTCCTTAAACAGTGATGGGAGGTATACTGGTCTTTCTCTTTCTCTCCCCACCCTCCCAGCCCCCACAGGTTTCTGTTTCCCCCTCGCTCTGCTCACTTGTTTGTAATGTAATCCTATCTGAGCCTCTCTGCTAATCTTCCCCTTTAACTGCTTGAGGATGAATCTGCCGCTCAATACTTCCAGTCAAGGAGAGTTAACTTCTTTATGCAGGGACACAGACAGCTAAGCTATCAAGAGAAGTGGAGAAGAATTTCCATATCAAGGATCTTTATAGTCCAAGGAGAGGTGATTTTAGAAGAAGGGAGGAACAACTGTTGGAATATTTGGCAAGATTTACATTTCAGCCATTACAAGGTTAATGTGAATGTAGAGTATTATGGGCTGGATTTAATGTGAAGAGCAAAGGCGATTGGTTGTTGATATAACACCACTTGGAAAGTTTTGGTAGAAGTCTAGTTAGTGTTTATGCCTCCTATTCTTAAGAGGAGAAGAGAAGCATGTTCCTGGCTTAGCAAAATAGCTGTTACATTAATTAGTTAGAAAAACTCCCATGTACCCTTCCCTTCTAGTTAAATTGTTTTTTTTTCATATAGTAACACAAGAAGTGTCTCTCATTAGAGCATCTAAAAATTATCTGCAACCACCAATCCAACAAAGATCCCCAACAACAGCAGACTTCAGATCTCCAGCGCCTGGTTTTTTAAATCTAACTTCAGTCTCTTGTGTGCTTAGGATACCCAAATAAACACCTAGGCAAGGGAGAGCCAGCGTTGCAGCTGCCAGACATGAAAAAGAAAATAACTGTTTAAAGATCCCTCCTTTCCCTCCACCCCATTGGGTGGGGGGAGAGGAGGAGCTTTTAAACTTTTGTTTTTGCAGCCCCAAGCCTGAGCTACAGCTGATCGTCGCTTGGGGCTGCAAAAAAAAAAAAAAAGTTCAAAGAGCCCTCCTTCCCCCCCACCCCACCCCATCCAGAGAGCAGTGCTGTTTGATGTGGGTTAAGGCGTGGAGATGCATACGATTCAGTTATTGAAACCACGCCAGTGTGGACGCTGGAACTGCTTCTTCAGTCACCTGACCATAGGAGGGGAAAACACAGCTTTTATTATTAGCAGCATTTTTCTGCCCGTGTGATAGGGCCCTAGTGTCTCCCTCTAGCTTCAAAAGCAGCCCTTTTCATTACTGTAGTACCAACCTCCTCCCCTCTCCCAGAGCCTTCAGGAGGTGTTTGTTCAATGACCATGCCATGATCTCCATAATACATTAGGGCAGGCATGTTCAAACTTCGCCCCCCCCCCCAGATGTTTTGGACTGCAACTCCCCCCAGTCCTTTGCCATTGGAAATACAGGCTTGGAATTCTGGGAATTGTGGTCCAAAACATCAGGAGGGCCAACCTTTGGACATGCCTGCATTAGGACATTGTCTTCTGCTTTCCACCTCATCTTCCCATGACAGCTGTTGATGTTATGCCTTCCTGTACCTCTGCTCCTGCAATAAGAGACCATCTGTGCCCGCCTTCCACATCCTGAAAACAACTGTTAGAGATCTACAGAAGTACCTTTCAGAAACAGCTACATAACCTGTTCGTATTTACCTAATTCCTTGACAAGTAGAGATGAGAGAGCAAATATTTCCCTTGCCATTTGATTGCTGAATTGCTGAACTGCAAATTTGGTTCCTGGAGAAGATGGGAAGATTTTATGTTGCCTGCCTGCTGGATTTGGAGAACGTGGACTGGGTTTCTTTCCACAGAGCGTATACTTGTACGTTATCCAACAGTGAATTCATCATGGAATTGAAGACTGAAGATCTTGATACATATATGTAAACACATACAAAATGCTATTTTGACTTGTTACTCTTTAATTATTGCCTTCACAACCAATTTAACTCAAAAAATCCATAAACAAGATGCCTCCTGCTTGTGTGAAGAGAGCTGTTTGTGGTGACGTGACTTTTGCATGACAAAAGTACAGGATAGCTGCTATGGTTAAAAAACCTAAACACAGTGGTGGCGAACCTTCACCACTCCAGATGTTTTGGACCACAACTTCCAGAATGCCAACCCTGTTTTGCCAATGACAAGGGGCTGTGGGAGTTGTGGTCCAAAACACCTTACTTCAGCTGCAAGATCAGGGCAAGAGGTGGCCTTCTCCCCCCCCCCCCCATCTCATATATGGTAGCACACTTGGGCAACAAATCTTTGGCAGTGGTTGAACAGGATAGGAAAAGTGAATGCCTTTTGCAGTGGCAATGATTGGGAGAGTTATCTACTGTGACCAATTTTTGAAATCAAAAGTGGAGGCCATCCGCTGGGACCTTTGACTCCCATTTATTGTCAGTAGATTGAGCTGAGATGTCCATTGCATTGCCATGTCCATATAGCCTTGTGACATCATTTTCAACTTGTGATGTCAATAGAAGTGGGCAAGGCACTTGACTGCTGTCAGGCCACTACCCTTGGCCCTTGCCTAGCCCAGCTCATAAAAACAGTAAGGCCAGTGACACCCGAGTGGGCCAGTTACTCTCCCAGTTACTGAAGGAAATTAAGCTGATAACATGGGGTTGGGGGAGGGATGATTAGTGTTCTTCTCTCAAGCAACTCTTAGTACCCTTCTCTTGGGCTCCCAGATGGCCCTGGATGCAAATGGCCCCAGGCCCTCACCACTAGCCCTCCTGGCCATAATTTCTGGGAGTTGCTGTTCAAGAGGATCTGGGGGACACCCCCCCCCCCAATTTCCAAAAGGGGAAGCTCCACCGACAGGACGACTGGAAGGTAGAACTTGGGGGAAAGGGAGTGCCCATTCACATAACAGGCCAACACCATGGACACACACACACACACACACACAGAGGAGAGAAGGGAGCAAGGGGGAACTCCATAAGAACAGATTTTACCAGGACTCTGGACTGCCTTATTGCCTTAAGGGAGATCTGGGTGGGGGTCTTTTTCTTCAACTTCCAGAAAAAGGTATGGTACTGTTTTCTACCACGAGATGTGGCTGGGAACAGGTGTGTATGTGTGTGTGTGTGTTTGGAGGGGAACAAAACTCTTTCCAAAAAAAGTTCGGAAGGAATGCAAAGAGTGGTCTCCATGGAAGGAGTGGCCCAATCAGTTAGTCAATCAAACTAACTAACTAACTAACTAACTAACTAACTAACTAACTAACTAACTAACTAACATTTTGGGGGCTAGATCTCAAACAAATAAGAGAAAGTTCTTTTTCACCCAAAGGATCACTGGTCTATGGAACTCCCTGCAAAAAGTAGTGACAGCTATCAGCCTTGACAGCTTTAAGAAAGGAAATGACAAGTTCATGGAGTACAATGGTATCAAGGGCTATCATAATGGATGCCTAAGAACAACCTCCGGGTTGGAAAACAGGCAGGATATCCCTCAATATCATTTGTGGGGAATCATAAGCAGGTGAAGCAGGAATAACCTGAAGCAACTGGTGAGCTACTGTATGAGGCAGAATGCTGGACTGGATGGGCTGTGGCCAGTTCCAGCAAGGCTGTTCTTATATACGTATGTTCAGAGGAACCCTCTCTTCGGTAAGTCCCTCGCTGCAGGGTGTTGGAATATTTGGCAAGATTTACATTTCAGCCATTACAGGGTTAATGTGAATATAGAGTATTATGGGCAGGATTTAATGTGAAGAGCAAAGATTGGTTGTTGAGATCACACAGCCTGGAATGTTCTGGTAGAAGTCTTGTTAGTGTGTGTGTGCCTTGTATTCTTAGAGAGGAGAGAAGCATGTTCCTGGCTTAGCAAGATGGCTGTTAGAATAGTTATACTGTAGTTAGAAAATCTCCCATGTACCCTTCCCTTTTAGTTAAATAGTTTTTTCATATAGTAACACAAGAGGCGTCTCTCATTAAGCAACTAAAAATCATCTGCAACAACCGATCCAACAAAGATTCCCCCCCCCCCAACACAGGGTTAGTCCAGCTCTTGTTCCACTTGTTCCCAGATGATCTCTTCTCCCTCCAAACCCTCTCCTGGAACAACATCCATTGGGCTTTTTCTCTTTTTTTCTTTCAAAGAGCGCTTTCTTTTTTCTTCGCTTTATCCTGCACTCACGAGCCTCATGTTCTCCCCAATAGGAATCCCCTTCTCCGACAGCTCTCTTTCAGTCGGGCATCTGCTTCCTCACTGGGCACCATCGGCTTCTCCCACCTTTTTGTCCTGGGATTTTTGATCCAAATCCACTCCTAGCCAGGAAGTAAGAGTCTTAGACTTGCTTTGTCCACCCTCCTCTCCAGCCCGTGACACCTCCTTATATCTTCCCACCCCTGCTTCTCCCGGGCCAATTCCTTTCTCTCTGCTTCCAGCTTTTTTTATCTGAATCATTTCTCCTCCTATGAGAGGAAGGAGAGTGAGCCATCTGCAAGAGACAGAATGAGTGAGGAGGAAGTGAAATCTAAAGGAATAGAAGATGAAGAACTTGAACATAAAGCAAGATGAATAAAGAATGAGGAAGAGACAATGAGACCAGAGAAGAAAACAGAGGGGAGGTGTGACAAAACCCTGGAAACAGGAGTAATGAATATACAAATCATCAGCCAATCCCAGCAGGAGGGTGGGGAATGGTATGATATAAAAAGGGTGGAGCCTAGTCAGTTGAGGCAGGTCAGTTGAGTTAAGTTAAGTTAAAGGTTTTGAGAGTGAATGCTGGGAGAGAGCACTGTTCTCTGAGAGTTCTGTCAGGCAGTGAGGGCTATACTGTTTACTAGTTATTAAAGACGGGGGGCTGGAAGAGTTGATGAAATCTATTACATGTTAAAGGCAACTCATATCATCCTCAGATATTGTTATAGTTATTATTTTCTCAATAAACTTTGTTATTATTTTTATATTATACATCTGAGTCTGTCCCAATTCATGAGGCGACGATTTTAAAAGGTGGCAGCATTACCAAGTGAATAAAAGGTGGCAGCATTACCATTTCTATCACAATTACATATGTAAAAGGGAGGTGTCGCCACCATTTGGTGGCACAGCAATGGGATGTCGAAATAAACCCGGTTGTGCCTTTGAAAACCCAGTCTGTGAAAGGGGTGACATCACAATTTGGTGGGCAGCGGTCGGATTTCGAATACATCCAGTTTGCCTGAGGGAAAAAGTCACCAGCTCAAAATATTTAGCCTCTACCCTGTGAAGAAATTGAAACTGGAAGTTTAAAAAGAAGCCTTTAGTAAAAGTTAGCCCTCAAGTGTTGTTGGTAGTCTGTGGAAGTTCCTCTGAAAAGGGGTTAGGACTGAGAATTAGGTGAAGCTAATTTCAGTTCTTGGGAAGCCCTGTGTGTGATAGAGAGGAATTCAGACTTAAAACCCTGTAGTGCTATCTGATTTTCTTTGGTGGGCCTGTTAGTGTCTGGAGGCCAGGACTCCAAAAGGAAAAGGAGTCTGGCTTGACAAATTATAGGACACCTGGAAGAGAAAATCTGAAAGGATAGACTGAAATCTACAGTGGTTTGTTTGGGGAAACTGCCTGAGAGTCACGGAACTCTGTGCTGTCCAGCAGCCTGAAAATTAAAAGGTGCTGAGACAAATTTCCTTTGGGGGTGAAAGACTCAAAGCGTTTGCCCTGGAATTTAGGGTGGCTTTGGTAAAGGTCTGGAAATATCACCCTGGGTGTTAACAGAAAGAAATCTCCAAAGTAAAAGGTCTGTGGGGGCAGAAAATTTACCTCAGAAACTGAAGAGACCTGAGGAGATATAAAGCTGACAAAAGTTCTGTAGAGCAGGAGTTGGCTAATTAGAATTCCTTTTGGAGGGAAAGTGGAATTGTAAGGGTCAGAGGAAAAGTTATAGTGTAAAAGCAGAAGAAACATCTCTAAATCTGTGTGCTTTAAACACTGAATTAATATTTTAAATAAAGAAAGAGTTTGAAGTCTGGGCACTGTGCCAAGCTTGAGCAGTTACAGTAACATAAGCAGAAGCTGGGAGCTGAGGTAAAAATTTTCCAGTTGCCATTAAAACAGCTGTGACCCAGTCTTAATCTTACTTTTTCTTAAATAGTATATACACCACATAAATAAGAAGATTTTGATTTCAAGTCAGTTCCAAAAGTGAATACTAAGAACGGGAAAAGAATTGGCATTTCAGCAGAACAACTGAGGAAAAGATTTAGGTCAGTCACTAAGGTGCCAGAGAGATACAAAGAAAACCTTTTTTTAAATGGCCCATACTGAGGTGTCTGAACTTAAGCCGCTGTTGGGGACGCCTTTGCGGCCAGGGGTGTTTTGGTATATGATTAATAACCGGTAGTTCAAGCAGTGGAAGAAATATGTGGGCTTTGACAGCTGGGACCAGTATAAGTGGGAGAGCCTAACCTCTTCCCAGGGCCAATTGACAACTCGGGACTTTTTGCAGATTTAGAAACTCAGATGTTGAAAGAGCACCTTATTGATAAAGTGGATTATGTTTTAGTTCCCACTGAAGCCTGGAATAAATTAGTAAATTGGTATGGGTGTGTAGAAGGGCAGCAGCCAATTGTGAGAAAAGTGGTAGAATATGGCCCATTTGTGAAATCTTATAAAGTGGAAGTTTATCTTGTAGAACTGAAGCTCTGTCAAAACAGTGATCCTAATAATCTTGTAAGCTGTTATTTCAGCAAAGCGGATACCATTGATACTATTGGAAAAGAGATGCGGAAGCTGTTTAATATTCCTGATGGAAAGAAAATTAGGCTGCGGCTCAGATATATGAGTAATACCTGTATTTATGAGCAGTTAAGCAAACTTGACAGCACTATAGAAGATGCAGGGCTCTACCAGAGACAGGTGGTGGTAATAGAAGTAAAAAATGAAGATGGTACTTGGCCCTGTGACAAAATCGGGCAGTGCAATCAACAGAAGTCTAGCTACCTCCTCAAAATTGACAGCAAACCCTTGCTCCACAACAGTTGTCTCTTTAGACATTTCAAATGGTGATTGCAATAACTCATATGGCTTGAACTCCAGTCATAGAATAGGAGTTTCAGATCAAATACCAAGTGCATGTTTAATTGAAATAGATGTCTTAGAGCATGTGCAGAGTGCTTTTGTAGTAACACGAGCTCAGACACACCAAGCTGAACCAAATAGTAAAAACAACACAGTTATAAATCAAATGTCAGTAGGAGAACTTGAGAGGGAAACTCAGCAGTCTGAAATGGTAGAAGCTAATTTAGCCGACAAAAAAGGGCCAGCAGGAAGATGACAAAGGCAAGATGACAGTTTGAAGGAATGTTTTGATTTAATGGAATTGAATACACTCTTTAAGTCCTGAACTCTGAAAAGTTCATAATAGAGGAGAGAATGATACAAGCTTGTGAAGAACTTCGTGTACCAGCAGAGAACTCCAGACTGGAAAAATATTTTAAATTAAAAGAAGAAAAATTAGCACAGCTTGGAAAAGAACAAAATGAAGCAACAGCAGAAGGGCTGAAAGAAGCTAAAATTCAGTAGGCATCAGTTATTGGTGAACTCCAAAATGAAATTTCACCTTTGAAAGCACTTTTAGAGATGAAGGAAAAGGGACTGGAGGAAAGGAGGAATGAATCTGATACATTTGTTTTCGACCTCCAGAAGAACTCAGCAGAACTAGAAGTAATTACTGCAGTGGAAAACATTAAAGAAAAGGAAATATGTAATTTGGAGATGCACTTGTCTGGTGCATCAGAAAGTAAAGAAGATTGCTTACAGCAACTTACATCAATGGAAGCAGAGCTTGAAAAAAGAAATATTAAATAATGAGCAACTTTGTCTGGATGGGAACAAAGTGTCACTGGGCAAGGAACAAATGATACAAGAAGGGAATAAGATCGCTGATGAATTTAGAAAGCTGCAGGAAGCTGAAAAGCAAATAGAAAACCGTGTAAAGCCGAAACCCTACTTGGAAGTGAAGGATGCTAATGACAGACCTGATCCGGTGGTTGCAAAAGACACCTGGGAAAAACAACTACAGCCTGTGAACATCGTGTTTCAGTGGATCCAAGAGGACGAGAGGACGAAAAGAGCATCCAGGTGGCGACTAGGAAATCCAGAAGTCAACTACCTGAGATGTCGTGGGACGAGGCGTGATTGACCCCCTGCAGAGGAAGATCGACGTGATCGACTTGTGGCCAAGACAGACCAACAAAAAGAAAGCGAAATCTTTTTTTGGACTTGTGGTATATCACAGGAGGGTTAATCCACATTTGAGTACCACTGCAACACCACTGACTGAACTGACAAAAACGAAGCACCCGTATATCATACAGTGGTCGCTTGAATATCAAGCTGCATTTGAGGGGACTCTAATGAACTGTACCAGGAGTGGAGTCAAAGAGTTGAATCCCACATTCCAAGAACCCAAGGAAAAATTGCATCAATTTACTGTGAACTGGACTTTGAATTTATGTGCCAGAGGAAGTGATCACCCGTGGTGTATCATCGTCCAGCCGTTGCAGCAAGAGGCGGAAGACATTGATTACATGGACCATGGTTAAATAATAATAATGTAATATTGTTATTTTATTGCTGATGTAAGAGGAAGGTGTTGTTTTAAAAAAAGTATGGAAATGTAATGTCATAAAATGTGAAAACCATACCTTAATGTAAGTTAACTGTAAATGAAAAATGCAAGGTAATGTATAATTAGAGCTTACTATAAATCAAAATGTTTATGTGATATTTAGAATATAAGTTAAGGATAAAAATTGTATGTATATTGGTAATAAAATAGCTTAAAATGTAAACCAAATATATGTATTTATGCATCTTAACATAGATTGATTCTAGTATGATCAATAAGGTCTTTACAGGTATTTGAAGTTATAATGTTAACCAATGTTATAAGAGTATAGTCTATTTAAAATGTAATGATATAGAAAGAATTATTGCATTTAATGATATTATATAGTAATAAGGTTGAACATGTTATAAAATAGTTTATAGATATGCAGAATTGAAGCTGATAAACAGAAGGATGTATGAATTAGTTAAATAGGCTCCAGAAGAGAATTTTAAGTGAGCAAACCGAGGTAAGTTTACTCCCTTAAAATTTCTTTATAAGGAGGGAGGTATTGTGACAAAACCCTGGAAACAGGAGTAATGAATATACAAATCATCAGTCAATCCCAGCAGGAGGGTGGGGGAATGGTATGATATAAAAAGGGTGGAGCCTAGTCAGTTGAGGCAGGTCAGTTGAGTTAAGTTAAAGGTTTTGAGAGTGAGTGCTGGGAGAGAGAGCACTGTTCTCTGAGAGTTCTGTCAGGCAGTGAGGGCTATACTGTTTACTAGTTATTAAAGACGGGGGGGCTGGAAGAGTTGATGATCTATTACATGTTAAAGGCAACTCATATCATCCTCAGATATTGTTATAGTTATTATTTTCTCAATAAACTTTGTTATTATTTTTATATTATACATCTGAGTCTGTCCCAATTCATGAGGCGACGATTTTAAAAGGTGGCAGCATTACCAAGTGAATAAAAGGTGGCAGCATTACCATTTCTATCACAATTACACGTGTAAAAGGGAGGTATCGCCACCATTTGGTGGCACAGCAATGGGATGTCGAAATAAACCCGGTTGTGCCTTTGAAAACCCAGTCTGTGAAAGGGGTGACGTCACAGGAGGGAACGAAAGATGGTGGAAAGTTTCTATGTTGAAAGGAGGGAGATGATTAACAGGAGCGATGCAGAGTGGGGGCGGAGCCAGAGGGGTTTGACAGGTTTTAAATTGGGGTCCGTGAGGTGAGCTGTCAGATGAAGCCTGAGACCAGGGATGTAGAAGTACAAATATCGAAATGGAAATGTAAGATGACAATAAGAGTGATGGGAAAAGGAGTGCAAACCAATGGCATAGTACTCCCTAAAATACTGTAGAGATGGGACTGCCGTTACCGACACCTCCAGGAGGGAGGAACACCTGGTGTAGAAAGAGCATGAAAAGCAGTTTACCAGTGATCTATTTGAAAACCCCTCAAGGGGGACTACGGGGATGGATCCCTGGATGGGGTTGGGAGAATCCCCAGGACTATGTCTGTCACCCGTGTTGTGGGACACAATGTGCCGGACCCCTGGTAGCTCAGTGCTCTCTGGCTCGCAAGTAAAAAGCACAAATCCATTTTTGTGTGAAATGCAGTTGTCGAATGACATGTTTTTACAATTAAGTTCTGATTGATTGCTGTTGCCAAATGTTGATGCAGTTTTAAATAAAAACAAGGAAGAATGCTAGTTTATTATGTGTTGAGAAACCTTCAGAGTCATTTAATGTTTCCCCAGCAGATCCATTGATGCTGTTAAACAAACTTTCACAAAAATGGCACTCAACTCGGGGCACTTTGGATCCAGCCAGAGAGGGAGGGTCGTCTCTACCCAGCTAATACAGCAAACCCACGATGCTCAGCCATAAATTAATACTGTCAGCTGGAGACGTTAAACCTCTTCACTGAAATCACACCATACAGGTTCTTTTCATGACTCCCAGCCTTGCTTGTGAGGTATAAACATTCTTACCTTAAGGAATCAGGTGATCAGGCAAATTCATAGCTTTTAAAAAGCTTTATTCTGTTACAGAGATTTATGCAGTAATATAACTACCTTGAAAACAATGAAATGAAACCCTATTCTGTTTCCATATTGCTATTCTAAAACTTAAGAGGCAAAAGCCTCTGCCTATTTATAATACCACATCTTGAAAAGTCCAAGGAAAGAAATTAACTAGCCATGAAGAAGAAAGCTCTCTCTTCCTTCTCTCCTCAGCATAACTCAGATAGTCCGTGGCCTGGGAAAAACGATCACATGATATTCCAAAGCCAATCA
Source organism: Phrynocephalus versicolor (assembly GCA_023846285.1). NCBI lineage: Eukaryota > Metazoa > Chordata > Lepidosauria > Squamata > Agamidae > Phrynocephalus > Phrynocephalus versicolor. The sequence goes on along the minus strand of JAHTLZ010000257.1, from coordinate 88,607 downwards.
GAGGCCACATGTTGGTTTCTACACAATTTGCTTACATTCTTTCAAGATAGAAAATCTACAATGGAAGTCAGGAGAGTCTTCAGAAAAACAGTTTCATTTTAAACTTAGAAAAAACTTAGAAAAAAAAAACTTTCCTTTGAATACGTTACAGGAGTGATTAAAACAAAGCAAGAGAAAGTTGTGGAAATGTTAACAGAACAAAATCAGCTATTGATACAGCAAATAAATATGAGTGGGGACAAGTGTGGATTGAAGGGTGAATGTAATAAAATTGTGGCAGGACTACCGAGTTGGACTGAAAGCAAATTGCCAATAAAAATGCAAAAAATGGGTCCCAATGAAGATATAGAGGCTTATTTGCACACTTTTGAAAGAGTGGCCTTAGTGTATCTTGCTCTTTGGGCAGCGCCCCAAGTCGCTGTCGGCAGTGGCCGCTGCTTCCTGGAGCCAAGGTTGCCTGTGACAAAGCACGACAGCCGGCCCAGGAGATGAACATTCACAGGTTAGAAGGGAGTGGGCCCCTGGACATTCCCCCCTTTCCCCATAATCAGGGCAAGGAATGGGCAGCAGTTAATGGGAATGCCAAAAATAAAATAAAAATGAGCACCATTATAAAATGTATTATTGTTGGCACCTACCACCTAGATTAGAGAAAATATTTACAAATCTGTCCAATAAATGTTAGAAAATGTAAGAATCATGATGATTTATGTATGGTGGTCATGTGCATGGGCAAATAAATACCGGGTTAAAATACATACATAGCTTAAAGAAATAATCAAGCTGAATATCAGAAATGTTTTTATTAGGTATTCTGCCAGAAAATGTCAATATACAATATATATATACAATATACAATATAACAAACGGTTTGTATAATATAAAATCCGTACAACATAAAAAATTCTGGGAAATTTGCTTAACGGAATGGTCTATGGTGTGAATCTGTACAACATAAAAATGGTCGCGATAAGGGATTACTCTGTTTTCAATGCATTCCTATGGGAAATTTGTATAAAGGACAATTTGCTTAAAATAATTTCATTCAGTATGAATTAATTCCTTTATACAAGGTATCACTGTATATTACATATTTTGACTGTTGCTAGAATAGCATCGGCGCAATGTGGAAAAATGAAAGTACATCTAGGGAGGTAGTAATTGTACAAAAATTGTGCTGAGATGGCTAGAATGACAATGCGAATTAAAGAAAAAGAGGACTTCGACTACTATTTGACAAGGAATAGATTTTATGACTGGTTTGAGAGAAAAAATAGTGCATTAGGTGGAGTTGAGACATGATGTATTTAATACAATATACACCCAGACAATATGATGAATGACATCATATGTAATGATGTTTTGTTGATTGAAATAAATACTGTAATTAAAAAAAAACACCACACACTGGCAGGATGCTTTGTGTCACTTCTACAGTGCCTAGCTTTTTTCAGTCTAATTACATTTTTATTCAAATGTCATACTCAGTAAAATTTTCATCAGAAAAAGCAGCTGACAAATGATTTAATTTTGCCTGCCTAGAGTAAGAGCTTGGCTTCTCTTGAAACAGGAAAGCAACACAACCTCTGGTGCCTCTAGCAAACATCTATCCTAAAACCCAATGTCTACTCAAGATTCTCTCAAGATTCCTTTATCGCTCTTTCAAAAGCTTGAAACACTAGCCCTTCCATATAGTAAAAATCAACAATTGCTTCCTTAATGTGGCGATTGCTAAAGTCACTCCTTCCACCTTCCATGGAACTGACAGTGATTTGCCCTGGGGTGTGAGCTTTCCATTGAAGGCCAATGCTGTCAGAGTTGCGCCTTCCACTTTCCAAGGATCCCTATAGTTCCTATACAGAGTGAATGCCATTAATTGAAAGAACATTGCACTTGACTAAATGTGTTTCACACTCCAAGCATCATCTTGCTTTCTCTTGCATGAATCTTTAGATGTGAACAAAGCTTATCACTTTTAATGAAGCTCTTCCCACACTCCATGCATTTATATGGTTTCTCTCCAGTGTGGGTTTTTTGATGTGAACTAAGGCTACTGTTATGTCTGAAACTCTTCCCACATTCCATGCATTTATATGGTTTCTCCCCAGTGTGAGTTCTATGATGTAAATTCAGGGCACTGCGCTGATTGAAGCTGGTTCCGCATTCCATGCACTTATAAGGTTTCTCCCCTGTATGAATCCTTTGATGGTACTGAAGGTGACTGCTCTTACGGAAACTCTTTCCACATTCTATGCATTTATATGGTTTCTCCCCTGTGTGGGTTCTTTTATGAGAATGAAGGCTTTGGATGTGAGCAAAGCTTTTTCCACATTCCATGCATTTATATAATTTCTCCCCAGTGTGAGTTCTTTGATGTGAACTTAGCTGACAGCTCTGACTGAAGCTCTTTCCACATTCAAGACATTTATATGGTTTCTCTCCAGTATGAGTTCTTTGATGTGAGTGAAGGATACCAATTTGAATGAAACTTTTCCCACAATCCATGCACATATAGGGTTTCTCTCCAGTGTGCGTTCTTTGATGCCTGCTGAGGATAGAGTTACTAGTGAAGCTCCTTTCACACTCCAGGCACTTATAAGGTTTCTCACCAGTGTGAGTTCTTTGATGTGAACGAAGGTGAGCATTGTAACTGAAAGTCTTCCCACATTCCAGGCATATATATGGTTTCTCCCCAGTGTGAATTCTTTGGTGTGAACTAAGATTACCTTTCTGACTGAAACTCTTTCCACATTCCATGCATTTATATGGTTTCTCCCCTGTGTGAGTTCTTTTATGTGCACTGAGGGAACTGCTGTGACTGAAACTCTTTCCACACTCCATGCATTTATATGGTTTCTCCCCTGTGTGAGTTTTTTTATGTAAACTAAGAAGATCGCTTCGACTGAAGCTCTTTCCACATTCTACGCATTCATATGGTTTCTCCCCTGTATGAGTTCTTTGATGGTTACTAAGGGAATTGCTCTTACTGAAGCTCCTTCCACATTCAATGCACATATAAGGTTTCTCACCAGTGTGCGTTCTTTGATGTGAACAAAGGTGAGTGCTGCAATTGAAAGTCTTTCCACATTCCAGGCATTTATATGGTTTCTCACCAGTGTGAATTCTTTGATGTGAACTAAGATTACCATTCTGACTGAAGCTCTTTCCACACTCCATGCATTTGTATGGTTTATCTTCAATGTGAGTTTTTTGATGTAAATTAAGGCTACAGTTATGGCTGAATTTCTTTCCACATTCTATGCATCCATATGGTTTCTCCCCTGTGTGTGTTCTTTGATGTACATTAAGAGAACTTTTCTGACTGAAGTTCTTTCCACATTCTATGCATTCATATGGTTTCTCCCCTGTGTGTGTTCTTTGATGTGAATGAAGGCCATTGTGGCTACCGAAGCTCTTTCCACATTCTATGCATCTGTAAGGTTTTTCCCCTGTGTGAGTCCTTTTATGAAAACGAAGGCTATTGCTATGGCTGAAATACTTTCCACATTCCTTGCATTCATATGGTTTTTCCCCAGTGTGAGTTCTTTGATGTACAATAAGATTGGTTTTCTGACTGAAACTCTTTCCACATTCCATGCATTTATACCGTTTCTCCCCTCTCGGTTGATATTCATGTGAATTACAATTCTTGTCCATAGTAATGCTTTTTGCTTATTCTAATTATATATTTTGTCCCTTCCCTGGCTGGACTGTGTTATTCTGTTGTCATCTGACGTAGACTTCAATGTTTATCTACCCATGCAATCTTTTCTTCTTCTTTTTCCTGTTGTTTTTGTCAGAACCGCATAAATTTCAACAGCTGGAGATTACTTTTTCCCTGTTGTTTTCTGGCTTTCTTTTGGCCCTTGTCCTCCTTTCAAGTGTGTAGATTTTGTTCTCCTGCTTCACAATTGGCTTCTTTTCACTGATAGAACAATTGACTCAATGGAATCCCAGTTCTCCCATTCGTAACCTGATGAGAAAGAAGAGATGAAAGAGCAATGGAGCATTAACTCACATTTGCGACCGAGCCACGCTATTTTCTTGGTGTTTGATTGTGACTAGAAATGGGGGAACCCCATCACTGCACCAAGTAAATCCAAAAGCAAAGTACAGAATGCTGCTTCTATCATAATCATGACATTGCTTAAATGAGTGCAAACATGGGTGTTCCTGCTTAGGAATAAAATCATATTTAACTTCTGTGCTGAAACAATTTCAAGGTCTTAGTTCCAGGTAGTATCACTGAGCCTGGATTGAGCTCTGTGGGAGTCCGTTTCTTATCTCTTTACAGTTCAGCAGGCAATCCCTGATAAACATTTTCAAAGTATAATAGTCTCAAATGATACTTGTTTTAAGGCAGCCCAGGCTGAGTTGAAGACACAATACCTTTCTCCAAGTTATTCCCCCATCTACCAAAGGGATTGCTCAAACCAAAATTGAGATATATAGCTGCTGTTTTAGATTCCTTCATTCTGGGTTATTTTATGCTATGCTTTATTTCAATGTCACTGTTTCTTCCATAAACTGTAGTTTTCTCCCCACCTATGAGCTTAATGTATCTTGAATGCTGACAGCTTTTAAAAGAAAAAATGCCTGGTATAGTACCATTGTGGGATTGTTCTTAAAGCAGATGGTTTGTCTTTCCTCTCGTAGAGCACACACACTTGGCTTTGAACACAACTGTTTCATTTCCACTATTGGGGACTTTTACACACACACACACATACACACACACACACACACACAGAGAGAGAGAGAGAGAGAGAGAGAGAGAGAGAGAGAGAGAGAGAGA
>JAHTLZ010000257.1:40759-76026 GCA_023846285.1 Phrynocephalus versicolor | reverse complement strand
ACCTAAATTCAAACTGCCCAGGGACCTCATCACTAGCCCTTCTGGTCAGGATTTTTGGGAGCTGCAGTGTAAGAGGATCTGAGGACCCACAAGCCCCACCACAGAGTGGCTGAAAGTGAGACCATGGGGGGGGGAGGGAACGCCCATAACCAGAACAGGCAAAGGCCATGAAGAATCAGCTGGACACACACAGGAACACTGTCAGATATTAGTGAAATACATGTATTAGACAGGATGTTCTATATATATTTGATATGGATTTAATTGATTTAAAGATGGGAGTCAAAAAGTGCAGTCACAGTGACTCAATTTATAGTTTTTTCTAATGGAGTACAGATGTTAAGAATTAACATAATGAATTTTGGCTGATCCAAGGAGGTTGCAATAGCTACAAGGTAATGTCATTTATGATTGGACAGACACATGTATAAAAATGTTCTGTAGATCATTGTTCATTGGGCCTTCTGTGAATAAGGCACCCACTTTGTTTCTCTGCCATATATTTTGTCAATGTCATGTATGCTATTATGCTGTTGAATTTTTTATTGTAACTAATGTACTAATGTGACTTTTCCCTATGTGCTTTATTGAACTTTGTAGAAGTTCTGTGATGTTGCGATATATTTTTGTACAGTTTCTAAAATAGCTGTTTGGTTTTAAGAAAACTCTGTCTCTGGCTAACTCTTTATTCAATAAGTATTGCTTCTGCTGGCTGATCAAATAGCACATACTCTGACAAACACACACACGAGGGGAGGAAAGGGGAACTCCATAAGAACATATTTTACTAGCACCCCAGACTGCCTCAAAGAGATCTGGGTGGAGATTTTTTTCTTCACCCTACAGCAAAAGATAGGGGATTGTTTCCTACCACAAGATGTGGCTGGGAAAGGGTTTTGTGGGTGTGGGTGTGGGGAGAGACAGATCTCTTTCCAAAAAGTGACCCAATCAACCGATCAATCAAACTAAATAACTAACTAGTGATAGGATTGATATTCTGTAATCAATAATCAATAAGCTTGACCATGCATGAGAGCTGGGTGTTTGCAAATTTAAAGCTCCATTTACTGAGAGCTCACAGAGCTGGCAAGGTAAGGAGTTAGGTAACTCCTGTAACATCTGTGGAGCCCTAACCACAGAGGCCTAAGCGCAAGTAGCTTCCTGTACTGGGGAATTATCTTGAGTACATGAAGAGAAGTGTTTTGATAAAGATTGATTAGCTAATCTTAATAGACTGCAATCCCACAGAAGCAGCAGAGATTTTGATTTCATAACGAGGGTTTTAAGAATATAAGAAGAGCCATGCTGGATCAGGCCAAAGGCCCATATAGTCTAGTTTCCTGTATCTCACTGTGGCCCCACCAGATGCACCTGGGAGCGCATGAGACTAGATATCTGTCTCTTGATACCACTCCCAGGCACCTGGTCCTTGAAGTATCCTGGTTTTAAACCTGGAGATTACACATCTCCATCATGATTTGTAACCTATGATAGACTTTTCCTCCAGGAATCTGTCCAATCTCCTTTTGAAGGCATCCAGGCCAGATGCCATCACCACATCCTATGGCAGGGAGTTCCACAGACTAACAACGTGCTGGGTGAAAAAAATATTTTCTTTGTTCTTACTCTCCCAACCCTCAATTTGAGTGTATGTCCCCTAATTCTGATATTTTGTGAGAGGGAGAAGAGCGTCCCTCTATCCACTTTATTTGTGCCCTGCATTATTTTGTACATCTCTATCATATCCCCCCTCAGGCACCTTTTTTCCAGACTAAAGAGCCCCAAATGTTTTAGCCTTTCCTCATAAGGGAGGTGCCCCAGCCCAGTAATCATTTTAGTTGCTCTCTTCTGCACCTTTCCCAGTTCCACTATGTCTTTTTTGAGATGAAGTGACCAGAATTGTACACAATACAATTTACTTGTAAATTGTACTTTGCAGAGATTTCAGAAATGTGGGGCAGGGTACAGAGATCACATTACACCCCTATTAAAACAGCTCCACTGCCTGCCAATCAGCTATCAAGCATAATTTAAGGTGCTGACCTTGACCTACAAAGCACTATATGACCTGGGTCCTACCTTCCTCAAAGATCGAATCTCACAGTATGAACCCACTGGGGTGTTAAGGTCATCAGGAGAGGCCCTTCTCTCAATCCCACTACTCTCACAGCTATGTCTTGTGGGAACCCATAAAAGGGCCTTTTCAACTGCTGTGCCCAGACTCTGGAACTCCCTCTGACTAGAGGGCAGGACTGCCTCATCTCTGTTGTCCTTCCAGAAACAAAGACCTTTCTCTTCAGGCAAGCTTTCCCTGAATGACTGACTGCCATGTGTCTTTTATATGAATCTATAGGTTCACATAGACTTTGTTTTTATAACTACTTATAACCATGTAGCTTTAATGTAATGTCATCTATTAATGCTGTAAGATGTCCCTCAATTCCTTTTTCTCAAATACTTGAACATGTCTTAATTGTACTGGACTGTATATTATCCCTCATTACTGCAAGGCGCCTTGGGTCCTTTTCCAAGGAGAAAGGTGGGATAAAAACACACTTAAATAAATAAATAAAAGTATATCAAAGTCTAGGTCATCTGAGGTACAGAAAAAGGGAACTTCATTGCCAAGAACAAACCAGTTTGAACTAGTTCCTGTAAAAGTGGAACCATCGGAAGATGATTCTGGATTCTGGGTGTGGTGGTGACGAAGGTATATGAACAAGTGCTCGGCTCCATTTGGGGTCCTGGGTCTTGGGATCACCATTGATGGTCCCCAGATTCAGGTCCCTAGATGTATCAAGCCCTTTAAGTGCTTATTTATGAAGTAAATATAAACTTATCACTAGCTAACTAACATAAAATAAGGAGGCTTTCCAGGAAAAAAAAACACCCTCTTCCTCTGGGTACAGGGTTCAGACCAACTTGAATACTGGAGGTAGATTCTAACGGCATATATCCAATAAAGACATCTTGTTTTCAAAAAATGGTTCCAACATTTCGGGAACATCCACCAATGGGGACAAGTCCCTTTTAACATTTAAATGCTCATTTGGTTCAAAGGTTGAACTGAATGGGTTCCTGTCTTCCAACAAATTAGTTTCAACAAACGGGGTTTCCGTTAGAACATCTCTCCTGTCCCAGGATCCTCCTTCAGGAATGTTTAGCGGGACCCTCTCTTTGTTAAGTCCCTTACTGCAGAGTTGGCATGGTTAGAATGACAATGGTGACCCCCCTCTCCCTCTGAACCTTCTCCTGGGACCAGATCCATTGGGCGCTTTCCCTTCCCTTCCCTTTCTCCTCCACTCAGGAGCCTCATGTTCTTCCCCCAATAGGAATTTCCTTCTTTGTCAGCTCTCCTTCAAGTGGGGCATCTGCTTCCTTCCTGGGCATCATCATTGACCTCTCACACCTTTTTGTCCTGAGATTTTCAGCTCAAATCCACTCCCAGGCAAGAGGTACGATTCTCGGTCTTCCTTTCTTCACCCTCTCTACAGCCTCTGACACCTCTTTATATCTTCTCACCTCAGCTTCTCCCTGGCCAATTCCTTTCTCATTGCTTCCTGCCTTTTTGTTTGAACCAGTTCCCTTCTTGCTTTATCTCTTATTTCTCCTAATTGGACTTCCTATCTCTGTCCCCTTTGGTGTACTCAAGCACATTTCTTTAACCCCGTCCCTTTCCATCTCTTGGTCTACCCAAGGGTCCTTCAGTGGGCGTCCAGGACCCTCCGGTGCTTCTGGTAAGGGGACAGATGGTGCCCCAGCAGAACCCCTCCAAACCACTGAACTCGCCACATACTCCCTCCACCCCCCAATCCAAGAGGGCTATCTGTTCCCTCTGTGGCAGTTTCCAACTGAGGTACATCACAGGGAATTCCTAGTTGTCTCTCCGCTGGACCCATCACTGCTCCCTACCTCTTTGCAGAAGTGTCCATGAAGAGTACAAAAGCTTTTGAAAAACCAGCGGCCTCTCTCGCTGGGAGGTCCCCAGTCAGCAATCTTGCTGCTGCATTTTGGATCTGTTGAAGTTTTCTGAAACTTTCTATTGATAGTCTCAAATAGAGTGTGTTACAGTAGTCTAGTCGGAACGTCAGTAGGGCATGTTATTTATTTATATATACATTTGTATACTACCTGTCTTCTGGAGGAACTCAGGGCAGTTTACAACAGTCACAAATTTTAAAATAATGAAAGTATACATACATCCATCATCAAACAGATCAATAGAATAATCAGTTATCACCATGTCACCTCGGCCAGAGCAGGTTTCTCAAAAAACTGTTGTAACTTGTGTGCTAACTTTAATTGTGCAAATGTGCTCCTGGCCACAGCTGTGACCTGGGCATCTGAGTCCAGGAGCCCAGGAGCACTTTTTTCAATCCTTCTCTTTTTTTGCCCCTCCTCACCTCATCTTTTTTTCTCAGGCTTGGTGTCTGCTTTCTGTCTCCTAGAAGAATATTTACAAGAGAACCCAACATGAAACATAGGCCTTAAATTTCTGCATACAAAATATACTACACACCACAGACACCAACTGCCAAAGAATATTTAGAATGCTCTACTTGTGAAACTGATGTATCAGCCATCCTTTCATTCTGTTTTCACAACTAAAAAAGTGGACATGCATTTAAATGTTCTTTTATGTCTACTTAGGTAACTGCTATGACTGAAACTCTTTCCACATTCCATGCATTCATATGGTTTCTCCCCTGTATGAATTCTTTCATGGGAAGTAAGCCCACTGCTCTTAATGAAGCACTTTCCACATTCCATGCATTTATATGGTTTGTCTCCTGTATGAATTTTTTCATGGGATTTAAGGGTACTCTTCCGAGTGAAGTTCTTTCCGCATTCCTTGCATTTAAATGGTTTCTCCCCTGTGTGAGTTCTTTGATGGGAAGTAAGCCCACTGGGATAATAGAAGCTCTTTCCACATTCAATGCATTTGAATGGTTTCTCCACTGTATCAGCACTTTCATTGGAATGAAGGGCACTGCTATGACTGAAACTCTTTTCATATTCCATGCATTTAATTGGTTTTTCTCTTGTATGAGTACTTTCATGGGAACTAAGGTTACTGCTCCAACTGAAGCTCTTTCCACATTCCTTGCATTTAAATGGTTTTTCCCCTGTATGTGTTCTTTCATGGGAACTAAGGGCACTGCTATGACTGAAACTCTTTCCACATTCCATGCATTTAAATGGTTTCTCCCCTGTATGAGTTCTTTGATGGGAACTAAGGTTGCAGCGCTTACTGAAGCTCTTTCCACATTCCATGCATACATATGGTTTCTCCCCTGTATGTGTTCTTTTATGAAAACTAAGGTGACTGCTATGAGTGAAGCTCTTTCCACATTCCGTGCATATATATGGTTTCTCACCTGTGTGAGTCCTTTTATGAAAACGAAGGGTGCTGTTAAGACTGAAGCTCTTTCCACATTCCATGCATTTAAATGGTTTCTCCCCAGTATGTGTTCTTTTATGGGATCTAAGCCCACTGCTATAACTGAAGCTCTTTCCACATTCCATACATTTAAATGGCTTCTCCCCTGTATGTGTTCTTTCATGGGCTCTAAGGGTACTGCTCTTACTGAAACTCTTTCCGCATCCCCTGCATTTAAATGGTTTCTCCCCTGTGTGAGTTCTTTGATGAGAACTAAGGCCACTGGGATAACAGAAGCTCATTCCACATTCCAGGCATACATATGGTTTCTCCACTGTGCGGATTTTTTGATGTCTACTAAGGATACTGGTGGGGCTGAAGCTCCTTCCACATTCTAGGCTTCCAAATGGTTTCTCATCTATGTGAGTTCTTTGATGTGATTGAAGAATACTGCTGTCTGTGAAGTTCTTTCCACATTCTGTGCACTCATATGTTTTCTCTACTCCCTCCATTTTTTGATTAGAATCAAGGTGACTTTTCTGACAATGACTCTTTTTATTTGGAGTACTTTTCAGCGATTTCTCCCGTGAGTTTTTAGATGTGAATAAAGGTTGCTCTTTCTAGTGAAATTCTCTACACTTTGCTTTGATTTATACAGTTTCTCCATTCTCATGTTTTCACAGTAAGCATCATTGGTTCTTACTGCCTTTCCATTTTTCATTCATTCATTTTCTTTTTTATTCTGAAGATTGCCTCGGCTTTGTTTCAGAGTTCCATATCAATATATTTAGGCCAATACAACACTACCTCCTGCCTTGTTCCTGATATGTTTTTCACACTGACCATCAGGAGTTCATAAATAGGAATACCATGAGGTGAATTTTCCTGTGTCCACGGCTGGCTTCCTTCCTGCCTTTTCTTCCTTTTGAGTGTCTATTTTTCCTTTTCCTGTTTCTTGCTTGATTTTTGTCCAGTAACAGAAGTAGTAAGATTTCCTAATTTAGATATTCTTGTATTCTACCTGATGGAGAGAAAAGAGAGGGAGTAAGAGTGAACATACTAATCGGACACCTAGCCTATGCATTTGCTTTGTCTTCAATTGTCATGGAAAGGAAAGAACCCTATAGTGACACCAAGGCCAGCAGAAAGAGAAGGAGAGGAACTTTGTGGATCCAATTTAGTGCTATTATCTAAAGACTAATGCAGGGATTGTCTAGTGGGAATGATAGGGAAGCTAGAGACGACCATGGACAATGTAACTACAGCAAAATACTCATATGAATCAATGACTCAGAACTGAGGAAAAGAATAAATTGGAATCATGGCCTATGACTTGTTACTTTTATGCAGGTATCATTCTATGTGTAAGACACCCTGATATGAGTATTGGATCACTATGTCAATATTTTAAAATACTTTTTAAAAGCCTTAAAGACCTGGCTTTTTCGCGAGGCATTTGACAACTGTTAATCTTTTTTTTTTTGTCCCGCCTTCTTGCCAGTGAATTATTATTGTAGTTTTAATATGATGTTTATATTATGATTTTTCTTTCCATTTTTATTATTATTGCTTTTTTCTTCTATTATTTAGTTTGTTATTATTGTTATTGTTATTGTTGTAAACCGCCCAGAGTTCCTTCGGAAGACGGGCGGCATATAAATAAATAAATAAATATCATCCTTTTGTTTCAAAACGTGCGTTTATGGTTACAAGTATCTATGTTTTCCAATTCTTAGTTCCTTGTAGAAGGAAGGTAGATTAACTTAAAGAACATGGCTGAAACTTGGCACAGTTGATGTAATGGAATGTAGAGCTAAGCTATGGATATTAATGAAGGGATGTTTGTTTAACCATTCAAATAGTCCATAGGTAGGGCTAAGGAGTTTATAAGCAAGTGTGCATAAAAACGACAGTTGGCTAGGATTTGGTTAGGGCAGTGATGGTGAACCTTTTAGAGACCAAGTGCCCAAACTTCGATTCAAAACCCACTAATTTTTCACAAAGTGCCAATACAGCAATTTAACCTGAATATAAGTGGCTGTGAAAGGGCGATGTTGGGTGCCCACAGAAAGGGCTCCGAGAGCCACCTCTGGTACCCGTGCCATAGGTTCGCCAACACTGCGCTAGAGTATGGTTAGGGTTTCAATGGCAACGTAATATGAACCTCTAATTGCTCCTGCGATTAAAGTTAACGAGAAATAACATAGTAACGCTAGACAAAATACTACTGAGACATAAAAAACTCAAGTGAAGAATATGCTGTGATGGTTCTTTATGGTGTAACTTAAATAAACCACAGGGTTATTTTTGAAATATTATGGCAAGTGTCAGTTTCTATTCATTTATTAGATAAGTCATTGTTATGAAAAGGGTGGCGAAAAAAAGAACCAGGTCACTTCACATTTTAAATTGGGTGGTAGGCATTTCCAAAACCTTGGTTTCTCTGCATAATTGGTGTTCAGCAGTGGGACGATGATGATAATCCAGTTAGGCTCGTGATGAATTGCGATTAAAAGCTAGTAAAGCCTATGAAAAGTACACTTTGAAAGGTAGCTTAATCAGTTGGCAAGTGTGGTTATTTGCCAGTAAGGAGTTTCAAAGAAAAGAGACTACAGTAGGACCCCCGTATCCACTGACTGATTATCCACTGATTCAGTTATGCACGGTTGGCAGAGGAAAAAATGAAATAATTCATCAGCCACAAAGCAAGCTTTAAAGCAAGCTGTTGTCACACACAGCAGCTGTAAAGCAAGCTACTATCTCAAAACAGCAGTCATATAGCAAGCTACTGTCAAATAGCAGTTTGGGAGTGGGAAGGCAAGTGTTCTCTCTTATCCATGGTTTTCATTATCCACTGGAAGGCCTGGAACCAATCCCCAGCAGATACCAGGATCCTACTATACTTACAGAAGAAATGATTGTCAATACAAAATCCGAACATGTTTCCCTGATTGGTGGGGGTTAGGACTGGAAAGTTCTGAAGCAAATACCCTGGAATAGTGTTTTATTTTTGGGAGATTTCGGTAACAGTCTGGAATAAAAACCCTGGTTTTATGAGGGAAAAGTTCAGAGTTTTGAAACCGTGTTTGGTGTGTGTAAATTTCAGAGTGCCTGATGGGTTTATGCCTGCCATATTATCTGGTGAAAAAAGGAGAACAAGGCTAGCAGAGATTAAAAAAACACCAAAGGTACTAAAGAAAAAATGCAGTATGATCCCTGCATCCACTGATTCGCCAACCCTGGATTCAGTTATCCGTGGTTGATAATCAGAAGGGGGAATAGCAAGGAAAAACTTACCACCGCCGATGCCTGCCGCCCTCCTCCTCGCCGCTGCTGCCGCCAGGGGCCAGCCAGGCACCTTCTGGAGGGGTGGGGTGCGGACTTGCTCACCTGACCAACCAGCCTTTGAACTTCCTGGTTGGGCCCCAGGCGACAAGACTGGAAATTTTCAACTCCCCACTCAAATTTCTGATCTTCAACCTGGGACCTAAGCAGGAAATTCAAAGGCCAGTTGGCAGGTGGGTGCCTGGCCGGCGGCATCAGCAGTGCTGGTAGGAAAAAAAAAATTACTGCCACCGCCACCAGCCATGCACCGTCTGGAGGGGTGAGGTGGAGACTTTAAAGACCCACCTGGCTAACTAGTTTTTGAAGTTCCGCTCAGGTCCAAGGTGGCGGATCAGAACTTTCAGTGGGAAGTTCAAAAGTTCTGATAGCTATGTTTAAATATTTGAAAGGAAGTCACATTGAAGAAGGGACTGCTTTGTTTTCCACGGCTTCAGAGACTAGGATGCGGAGCAATGGCCTCAAACTAAAGGAAAAGAGATTCAATTAAAACATTAGGATGAATTTCATGACTTTTAGAGCTGTTCGGCAGTGGAATATGCTGCCACAAAGGAGGGTGGTGGAGTCTCCTTCTTTGGAGGTTTTTAAGCAGAGGCTGGATATCCATCTATCGGGAGTCCTATGATGGGAGTTTCTGCATGGCCCTCAAGGTCTTTTCCAACTCTATGATTCTATGATTCGCTGCCTGGGACCTGACCCGGATGTTCAAGTCTGTAGGGTGCCTGGCTGGGCCATGGCCGAGGGGTTGGGAAGGAGGAGGGTGGCGGGCATTGAGGTGGGGATTTTTATTTTAATGTTTTTCCCTTCTCACCACTGCTGTGCGCCAGCCAGCCACCCTCTGGAGGGGTTTATAAAATCATACACAGTGTGGACAAAGTAGATAAGGAAAAGTTCCCTATTGCACAACACTAGAACTAGGGGGCACTCCATGAAATTTTGGGGGGCTAGATCTCAAACAAATAAGAGAAAGTCCTTTTTCACCCAGAGGATCCCTGGTCTGTGGAACTCCCTGCCAGAAGAACTGGTGACAGCTGTCAGCCTTGACCGCTTTAAGAAAGGATTGGACAAGTTCATGGAGAACAAGGGTATCAATGGCTATCATTATGGATGCTTAAGGACAATCTCTGGGTTGGAGAGATAGGCAGGATATCTCTCTCAATGCCATTTGTGGAGAATCGTAAGCAGGTGAGGACATCTGCTTGGGAATACCCTGAAGCAAATGGTGATAGGCTGTTCTCATGTTCTTATGTTTGCGAGGTGGAGGTTACAGTTAGGGATGGGCACCTTATGAAACACAACACCTTATGATTGTCGTTTCAATCAGTTTTGAAACGAAACGGCAGACAGCCACCCCCAGATCTTGCTTCAGCAGAGAGATCTGCCGACCATTTCCCTGCTCGGTTCTTGCCCGCCACTGCCTCCCAGCTGGTTTTGACAGCTTGAGCTGTCAACAAATCCCAGCTGGGAGGTGGACGGCTAGGGAGAACGCAGCAGCCAGGCAGCAGTAAATTTGTTGCTTGACTGCTCCTTTCTCCTTTGCCATCCCTCCTCCCAGGGGGGTGTTTGGAACAGGGAGTGCTGTGGACAGTGGTAGCCCCCACTGTCCACAGCATTCCCTGTCCAAAAAAATCTACCTTGGAAGAAGGGTGGCAAGGGAGAACGAAGGCGGCAGACCTGACTTCTCCCTGGGTGTAGAAGTTTACAGGAAACCCACCCACACAGATCAGTACCTACTGTTTGACTCCCACCATCCATTACAGCACAAACTAGGAGTCATCAGGACCTTAAGGCACAGAGCAGAGAGCATCTCCACCTCCATGGAAGCCAAGAAGAAGGAAAAGAGGCACCTGAAGACAGCACTTAAGGCCAGTGAATACCCAAAGTGGGCTGTCCCAGAAGAGCAAGGGATCACCCTGAGACCCAGACCCAGACCCGACCCGACGGAAGAACCTGGTCATTCCCTACATGCGGAATCATTCCTTCCATGGGGAGTCATTCCCTACATGGGGAAACCATTAATCTCAATTGGGTGAGACCCAGGAAACAGAGAGTACAGTAGTTGTCAATGGGCTATTATTTTCACAAGGCTGATCAAAGACCTAGGGATCAAACCCCGGACAACTGTCCATCAGATAGATTTTGATTCCTGCATTGAGCTGAGGGTTCAACTTGATCCATTTCTAGGTTCCCTATAGCCCCCTGCTACATTATTCTATCAGCTGCTTGCTGGCAACGAGACAAGAAACAACCTGCACATGCTAAGCTCAGTAAATTATTTACCTGGAGGCAAAATATTTACCTGGAGAGACCTTGTTCTTTCCAGTAATCACCAGTCTGCTATCCCGTGTAGAGCTGTCCAGCCTGGCTCCAGGAGACCCCACGTTTCAAGGAGGAAATGCAGAGTTGCCTCCTGAAAGGATGCCGGCAGCTAAAAGAGGAAAATAGCAAAATCATCTCAATATTTTCCCCTACAAGCAGGAACAATCTCCTGCCTTCATCAGCACTCCTAGTTGGGAAAGGAAAGTGGTCAGCTCAGAGGACACATTCTTAAATGGAAAAGTAGTTTCAGTCTTACTGCATTGTACGGGTGTGTGTTGTGTCGTTACAGTCGTGACCGACTCTCCGCGACCCCATGTCCATGGAGTTTTCTTGGCAGGAATACTGGAGTGGTTTGTCAGTTCCTACTCCAGCCGCCTACAGCACCTGGTGTTCCCTGGCGGTCTCCCATCCAAGTACTAACCAGGGCTGACCTTGCTTAGCTTCCGAAATCAGGCGAGATCAGATGTGCTCAGGGCATCTAAGCATCTACTGGATTGGAAACCGATCATTGCATAGAAAAGAATCAGAGGAGGAGTGCTGTTTTTCTTCCTCCTTGGGAGAAATTAGAGGAGAGAAGCTCCATTTGGGTTTTGTGGCATGACTTCACAGAAGGTGCCGCAAGAGGCGTTGGTGGAGAGGAAAAGGGGCCCCATAAATAAATAGATTTCCATTCCCCTTTCAAATTTTCTCCCAGGCAGATCTAGTTTCTTTTTCAGCTATGATGCTTTGTGTGTAAAGAAAGGGTCTGGGCACAAGAAAAACAGTGAGAGCTTTGTCACTGTGATGGCGCTCATCTCATGAAGTTGCCTCTGAGGTAGGGAGACTTTGTGAGGTCATAATGATCAGCCCTGCTCAGCTCTGCAAAACTAAGGCCATGGCTTCTTCCACATAATCAATCCATCTGTTGTTAGTCTGTGGAACTCCCTGCCATAGGAGGTGGTGATGGCATCTGGCCTGGATGCCTTCCAAAGGGGATTGGACAGATTCTTGGAGGAAAAGTCCATCCTAGGTTACAAACCATGATGGAGATGTGTAATCTCCAGGCTTAAAACCGGGGTACCTCAAGGGCCAGATGCAGGGGAGTGGTATCAGGAGACAGAGATCTAGTCTCATGCACTCCCAGAGGCATCTGGTGGGGCCACTGTGAGATACAGGAAGCTGGACTAGATGGGCCTTTGGCCTAATCCAGCCTGGCTCTTCTTATGTTCTTATGTTCATCTCTTTTCCTGTTGCCTTCAACTTATTGTCTTTTCCATGCCAGAGTTTTGACTTCTCATGATCTCACTTCAGTTAGTCATGATGGACCAATTTCATACATTTGTCTGCTGTAAGTGTGGCAAAAAAGCAAGGCAGCAGAAAGAGAGGAAGACCAACTTGAGATTGAACATCTCAATTAAGGAAGCCATGGACATTGGTAGGGCTGTTAAAGACTGCACCTATGGAAGGTCAGTTCCTTCATCCGTTCATTCAGTCACTAAGTCAGGCATGACTAAACTTTGGCCCTCCAGATGTTTTAGACCACAACTCCCACAGTCCTTTGGCATTGGCAATCTGATCTTAGAATTCTGGGAGTTGTGGCCCAAAACATCAGGAGGGCCGAAGTTGGGACACCCCTGCATTAAGTTGTTCTAAATCAGTGTTGGCGAACCTATAACACAGGTGCCAAAGGTGGCACTCAGAGTCCTTTTTGTGGGCATCTGACATCACCCCTTCACAGACACCTGTATTCAGGTTAACTTGCTGTACTGGCACTTTGTGATAAAATTAGTGGGTTTTGAATCGCAGTTTGGGCACTCGGTCTCTAAAAGGTTCATCATCACTGTTCTATACCACTGAAGGAACAAGAGGCCACAAATGTCCACTTTCACAAATGTTAATAATCTTTCTCTTTCTGGGCACACAGCATCAAAAATGCAAGAAAGTAAACAAACATTCTCCTTATTCAAGAATACGATAGGAGTGAAAATCTGAACACTATACCACAACAATACTATAAAATTTAAAAAGAAGACAAACAACTGATAGTTGTTAAAAAGAGACAAGCAATTTAGGAAAGATGGAATACACTGAACAAATCCTGATGAAATAAATAAAAACTCAAAACATTTTGGGTGGTGTGCCCCAGGGATCTGTCCCGGGACCGGTGCTTTTCAATCTGTTCATAAATGACCTGGAGACAGGGATAAACAGTGAGGTGGCCAAGTTTGTGGATGACATGAAACTTTTCCAGGTGGTATAAACCAGAGAAGATTGTGAAGAGCTCCAGAAGGATCTCTCCAAACTGGGGGAATGGGCTGTGAAATGGCAAATACATTTCAATGTAGCAAAATGTAAAGTAATATATATTGGGGCAAAAATTCAAAACTTTATCTATCAACTCATGGGCTCTGAGCTATCTGTGACGGATCAGGAAAGAGATCTTGGTGTGTTGGTGGACAGTTCAATGAAGGTGTCTACCCAATGTGTGGCAGCAGTAAAGAAGGCCAATTCCATGCTAGGGATTATCAAAAATGGGATTGAATATAAGACAGCCAACATTATAATGCCATTGTACAAAACGATAGTAAGACCACAGCTGGAGTATTGTGTACAATTCTGGTCACCGTATCTCAAAACAGACATAGTGGAACTGGAAAAGGTGCAGAAGAGAGCGACTAAAATGATTACTGGGCTGGGGCACCTTCTTTATGAGGAAAGGCTAAAACATTTGGGGCTCTTTAGTCTGGAAGAAAGGCGCTTGAGGGGGGGATATGATTGAGAGGTACAAAATAATGCAGGGTATGGGTAAAGTGGATAGAGGGATGCTCTTCTCCCTCTCAGAAAATACCAGAACTAGGGAACATCCACTCAAATTGAGGGCTGGGAGAGTAGGAACAGAAAATAGAAAATATTTTTTCACCCAGCACGTTGTTAGTATGTGGAACTCCCTGCCACAGGATGTGGTGATGGCATCTGGCTTGGATGCTTTCAAAAGGGGATTGGAGGAAAAGTCCATCACAGGTTACAAACCATGATGGAGATGTGTAATCTACAGGCTTAAAACCAGGGTACTTCAAGGGCCAGATGCAGGGGAGTGGTATCAGGAGACAGATATCTAGTCTCGTGAGCTCCCAGAAGCATTTGGTGGGGCCACTGTGAGATACAGGAATAAGGACTAGATGGGCCTTTGGCCTGATCCAACATGGCTCTTCTTATGTTCTTATGCCCGAGGTGCCTCTTTTTTCTATTTTTGTTTCTGCTTATATACCACCCCATACCATTTCAAGTAGTCACTAGGCAGTTTACAGTTTAATTACAGCATTTAGGCTACACATTCCCCTCCCCACCAAGCAATCTGGGTTCTCATTTTACTGACATTGGAAGGATGGAAGGCTGAGTGAACCTTGAGCCGGCTACTTGGTATCAACCCCCCACCCCCAGCTAGCGTCGTGAGCAGAGTTTTAGCTGCAGTACAGCAGCTTAACCTCTGTGCCACAAGGCTGTTCTAATGCTCCATGAAGTAACATATCAACAAATACTTGGGAATGGCATTTCTCTGATTTGTTCGAAGATATTAAAGATAGCCCAAAAGATAGCTCCTCCACCATAGATATATCTGATACCCCACCATGGAATCCAGTTACCCAATCTGAAATAAATAAAATCCAATCTGATCAGTTGTATTAAATCAGGCAAGACTCTAGGAATTGACAGCATTCTTGCAGAAATAGTAAAATCCAACACAAGCTGTTGGGCCCCTTTACTGACCAATCTGTTGACACATATTAACAATTCGGGTAAATTGCCTGTGGATGGGTTAGAGGCTACTGTCATACCAGTTTTCAAGAAAGGCAATATGAGGCGATCCATCAAATTACAGGCCCATCAGCTTATTGTCGGTATGCTAGTTACCTAAACCAGAAACTAGCCACTTGGGTAGAAGATCAAAATATTCTGGGAAATGAGCAGGCAGGATTCAGAAAGGGTAGATCAACAATAGATCATTGTATCCTTCTAAATTACCTAGCTGAGAAATATATGACCTTTTATGGTAATAGCCTGTTCACTGCATTCATAGATTTAAAATCTATACTAAGAGACAAATTACGGATCAACTTGTGTGATACTTCCATATTATACATAAAGACTACCAGGGAAGTATTCACTTCACGTTAGATGAGGGACAGAAGGGGAATTGACAAAACCTATCCCAGCCTCCAGGGGGGTCTACCAAGGGTGTATAGTGGCACCTATGTTATTTAATCTCTATCTAAATGATATGATTCAGAGCTGCCTTGCACTAGACATTCTTTCACCAAGGTTGGCTAAAACTAAATGTCCTTTGCTTTTGTACGCAGACGGTGCCATGTTGCTACTGTTGTCAGAAATTGGCCTTAAACACCTCAAAAAAGACATAGTGGAACTGGAAAAGGTGCAAAGGAGAACAACTAAAATGATTACTGGACTGGGGGGACCTCCCTTATGAGGAAAGGCTAAAACATTTGGGGCTCTTTAGTCTGGAAAAAAAGGCGCCTGAGGGGGGATATGATTGAGACGTACAAAATAATCCAAGGCATGAGTAAAGTGGATAGAGGGACGCTCTTCTCCCTCTCACAAAATGTCAGAACTAGGGGACATCCACTCAAATTGAGGGCTGGGAGGGTGAGAACAGACAAAAGAAAATAATTTTTTTCACTCGGCGCATTGTTAGTCTATGGAACTCCCTGCCATAGGATGTGGTGATGGCATCTGGTTTGGATGCCTTCAAAAGGGGATTGGACAGATTCCTGGAGGAAAAGTCCATCACAGGTTACAAACCGTGATTGAGATGTATCATCTCCAGGCTTAAAACCAGGGTACATCAAGGGCCAGATGCAGGGGAGTGTTATCAGGAGACAGATATCTAGTCTTGTGTGCTCCCAAACGCATCTGGTGGGGCCACAGTGAGACACAGGAAGCTGGACTAGATGGGCCTTTGGCCTGATCCAGCATGACTCTTCTTATGTTCTTATGTGTGCATTTATGATATACTGTAAGAACTATCAACTGAATATAAACATTAGTAAAACAAAAGTTATGGTCTTTAAGAAACATGTACCACTAAAAAAATGGAAAATGAATGGGAAATACATTGATCAAGTTTGACAATTCAGATACCTGGGAATCTGGTTCCATCAGAGTATCTCTTGGGCTCCCCATAGAAGGTCTGTTATAGAGGCAGCTCAGAATACCAGCAAGGTCATTTCTCATTTCTTATTTACTAAGGGGGGCAATTTATATCAGCTGCTATCTAGATATTCAGATCCAAGGTCCTACCTCAACTGTTATATGGAATCCGCAGTATGGACCCTAGGCTTCCACGCAAACATTGAGAATATCCTGGCAAGCTTTTTAAGCTCTATTCTTGGATTGCCAAGATGTGTTTATACAGCAAGCCTACAACATGAGATAGGTATCTCCTCAATGGAATGTACTGCCTGGTTACATGCCTTCAGATACCAGATCAAAGTATTATGCACTGACACCTCCTCAAGATATCTATATCCTCTGCAGAAAGATGTTTACAGTTGCTGCTGGTTAAAAAAATATTTCCAAATGAATTGCATTTCTTAGGCCTAGCTATGGATTTATTTTCATTTATGAATTGACGACAGTTAAGTCTATCACAGAAAAGTGAACTAAAGATATTGATTTCCAGTCTTCTACAGAGAATGCTCAGAAAATATGCTCACCCGTGCATTTTGGTTTACATTTTGAATTGCACCAAAGTGCTAAGTATTTGGAAAACTTGAGAATCTCAAAACAATGACAGATACAGTAGGACCCCCATATCTACTGATTCATTATCCACTGATTCAGTTATCCACGGTTGGCAAAGAAAAAAAATACATAATCCAACAGCAGCAAAGCAAGCTACTGTCATAAAACAGCAGCTGTAAAGCAAGATACTATCATAAAACAGCAGCCATAAAGCAAGCTACTGTCACAAAGAGCAGCCATAAAGCAAGCTTCTGTCATAAAACAGCAGCTGTAAAGCAAGATACTATCATAAAACAGCAGCCACAAAGCAAGCTACTGTCACAAAACAGCAGCCACAAAGCAAGCTACTATCATAAAACAGCAGCTGTAAAGTAAGCTACTATCATAAAACAGCAGCCGTAAAGCAAACTTCTGTCACATACTGCAGCCATAAAGCAAGCTACTGTCACAAAACAGCAGTTTGGGGGATTTTTGGTGTTCTCTCTTATTCATGGTTTTCATTATCCACGGGAAGGCCTGGAACCAATCCCCAGGGGATACTGGGGTCCTACTGTATTTTCAAGAGCCAGATTTAACTGTCTTCCATCTGCAGTTTAAGAGGGTTGCTACAATGGCATACGATATGAAAATCGATTATGCTTCTGCAATGATAAAGAAATTGAAACAATGCAGCATGTTCTTTTTATATGTAGTTATTACAGGGATGATTATGCTAGGCTCCTTTACCCTGTAATGAGAGGTTTCCTTGGACTGGCATACAATATATCTTCTAGAAGACAGGAATAAATCCATTAAAGAAATTGAGCCCAATATATAAGAACATAAGAAGAGCCATGCTGGATCAGGCCAATGGCCCATCTAGTCCAACTTCCTGTATCTCACAGTGACCCCACCAGATGCGTTTGGGAGCGCATGAGACTAGATATCTGCCTCCTGATACCACTCCCCTGCATCTGGCCCTTGAAGTACCCCGGTTTTAAGCCTGGAGATTACACAACTCCATCATGGTTTGTAACCTGTGATGGACTTTTCCTCCAGGAATCTGTCCAATCCCCTTTTGAAGACATCCAGGCCACATGCCATCACCACATTTTGTGGCAGGGACTTCCATGGGCTAACAACATGCTGGGGGAATACAAGGCAATAAGGAGTATCTGCTTGGGAGACTGAGCTTTCTCCAGAAGAGGAGAAAAGTCTCATCTTTAATCCCGATTTGAGTACGAAAGAGAATTCTTATGCTTAACTTATTTTAAGGTTCCTTTAATTATTTGTCCAAGTGCATACTGTATTTTATCAGGCTTTTGGTTGTAAAATAAAATTGTTTGTTTGAATACCTTTTGATGGATTTTTATAATAAAGATTTCTTTCTACTCATGGGACATTTTCTTAATTTCCCTATAAGGTGTTCTCTTAGCCTGCATTACTGTAATTAAAACTGTAAACCGCCCAGAGACTACTTGAAGTGGTATGGGGTGGTATATAAGCAGAACACACTTTTTTTTTTTTTGCTTTTCTTGTGATTATAGAGAAGCTCCCCAACCAAAATGAGTTTTCAGTAGCATCTCCATACTGTGGTTTATAAGTCCAGCTATTTTTATTAGGGGACTTTATTTGGAGGGCTTGTAGGAACTAAGAACAAGACCTCACCGACCATTGAAATGTTGAAGGAATTTGATTATTCCCTTGTGGTCTGGAGAAAGTTGGTACGATCAGAACACTTGCACCCTTTCTTTGCAGAAAAGCATGGCAAAGGACCCATTCTTGATCGGTTTCAGCACCTTAGGCCATTGTTCACCTTAAGGCTATGGATACTATTGTCTCCCTAACAAGCCTATTCAGGCCATTGTTCATCTTATGAGCCTAATTCAGGCCAGGGTGACAAGAGGTCAAAGCTACTATAAGATGGAGGTTTTGCACTAGCTGTATTCAGACCGATGAAGCTGTTTGGATGAACAGCGAAACGTTTCTATCTCTCAAAAAAGAAGTCCAGTAGCCATGACTCAACTTCCAGATAAACTCACCTGGATGACTGAGAATCTTCACAGACACAGGGCAAAGGAGATGAATCCGGAGGCTTCTAGGATTGAGGAGACCAAAAACACTTTTCCTACTTCAGGAAGTGTAAACTTGGAGGACTGAAGGGAAGCATCCAGACACACATACCTGCAGAGAAGACACAGGGAGAACGGGGTGGAACCAGAGAAAAAGGAGGGCTGGAAGACAGAGGGAGACGAAGGGGAATATGCCAGAAGGGAGTATACTGCAGGCATATCCAAACTTTGGCTCTCCTGATGTTTTGGACCACAACTCCCAGAATTCTAAGTTTAGATTGCCAATGACAAAGGACTGTGGGAGTTGTGGTCCAAAACATCTGGAGGGCTGAAGTTTGCACATGGCTGGAGTATAGGAAAGACAGAAACCAGTGGAGACATTAGTTTTAGGCCCTCCATTTGGTGTGTGTGTGGGCGGGGGGAATCCATCCTTAGTGAACAAGCACCTCTTTCAAGGCCACTTCTTCCCTTTAGCAAGAGCTGGTTGGCCACAGGTCTAGGGGTCTCAGCCACTCCCAGGGGCATCTCTGGTGGAGGCCCAGCGGGATCCAGAGAGGAGAGGCAGCCTGGAAGGGTCCTGGGCCTCATGTTTAAAAACTTGAAAAGATGTCACCTTTCAAGTTTTTAAACATGGCTTCAGAGACGAGGACTCGGAGCAATGGTTTCAAACGGTGACATAAGAGGAACGAGATGGGAAGGGCTTACAAACTCTTTCACAGGAAACAGCCGCATGGGTGCAGGAGTCCAGCCCAGAACAAACATGGGTTCAGGAGTCCGCCCCAGTACCGCCCTCGCATCAGGGTGGTCTATAGGAAGAAGATGGAGATGGACAGAAGTCGTTTGGATCCTGTCAGCGGCCATGACCAGACACCCACCCTTTGGTAAAGGACTGGACATTGTTTGAGCCAAGGGGCTCCTGGTAAGTATGTGTGTCTTGAATGAATGGTGGGGAGTGAAAGAAGCCCAATCTTTGATTCATTAGGATTATATTCAAGAGGCAGTAAAAATGAAATCTTATTCCAGTTCAGGTCTCCTTGGCATTCTTGTGTGTGGAACATCCTATCACTGTCTGGCATCCAAAAGAATCCCCACCTGTGGGGATTCTTTTGCTCCTCTTACTAGCTTCAACTCCCCTGCCTGCCCCCAAAGGGAGGAGGCCCACCCTCAAACCTAGACAACTTTGTCAAGTCAGACCCTGCCAATATCCCTGGATCACAAGGAAGAGCTGTCCCAAGTAGAGAGGGAAGAATGCAATTCTTGGTTACATCAACAGAACCATAGTGTGCAGATCAAGGGAAGTGATAGTATCACTCCATTCTGCTCTGGTCAGACCCCACCTGGAGTACTTTGTCCCGTTCTGTACTATGTCCTAAAAAGGATGTTGACAGCCTCGAGCGGGTGCAGAGGAGGGTGACCAGGGTGGTTGAAGGTCTAGAAGAAATGTCTTATGAGGAACAGCTTAGGGAGCTGGGAATGTTTAGCCTTTCAAAAAGAAGGCTGAGAGGGGATATGATAGCTATGTTTAAATATCTGAAAGGACATCATATTGAGGAGGGAACAGGTTTGTTTTTCATGGCTTCAGAGACTAGGACTCAGGGTAATGGTTTCAAACTACAGGAAAAGAGATTCCATTTAAAGATTAGGAAGAACTTCATGATGGTTAGAGCTGTTTAGCAGTGGAATATGCTGCCACGAAGGGTGGTGGGGTCTCCTTCTTTGGAGGTTTTTAAGCAGAGGCTGGATGGCCATCTGTCGGAAATACTGTGATGGGGATTCCTGCATGGCAGGGGGCTGGACTAGATGGCCCTTGAGGTCTCTTCCAACTCTATGATTCTATGACCTCTCCCTCTCTCAAAGTCCTCCTGCAGGAGAACCTACTTGATTTTACCTTCCTGGACCCCAAAAGAGGAAAGCAAAGCAAAGCAAAGTGTTCTGCTTTGGGAGAGATCCACGCCAAGTGTGGCCTTTGGGAGAGATCCACGCCAAGAGGGCCAGGGTTAACATCTCCCCCACAGAACCTGCCTTTGGTGAGTCTGGGGTTTGGGGAATAAGTGGGGTTTGGGGGTAAAAAGACACAGCATTCTGCACATGTTCAGAAAGGCTATGTAGCAGTCAGACAGAGGCTCATGCAACCTGGGTTCACACCCCCACTTGACTGTGGGGTGGGGGTGGGGAGTTTGGAAAAATAACTGTTATGGAATTTCTTGGCTATTATGGAGCAGAATTTATCAGACATCCTTACTAAATCTTTACCGCTGATTGCATCCAGTGGATTCTGCTGTACTGATTGTGATCCAAAGAAAGAAACAGATTTCTTCTGCCTTGCAGATGTTGCTGGGATCTAGACTGTTGACTCTTCACTTCCGGCCTAGAGAAAAGTTAGAAGAGATAATAGAATCATAGAATTGGAAGAGACCTCAAGGGCCATCCAGTCCAACCCCCTGCTATGCAGGAACCCCCATCACAGGACTCCCGACAGATGGCAATCCAGCCTCTGCTTAAAAACCTCCAAATAAGGAGACTCAACCACCCTCCTTTGTGGCAGCATATTCTACTGCCAAACAGCTCTAACCGTCATGAAGTTCTTCCTAATGTTCAAATGGAATCTCTTTTCCTGTAGTTTGCCCTGAGTCCTAGACTCTGAAACCATGGAAAACAAACCTGTTCCCTCTTCAATATGACATCCTTTCAAATATTTAAACATAGCTATCATATCCCCTCTCAGCCGTCGGTTTGAAAGGCTGGTAAGTTGAAATTACTTATCAAGGCTAAACATTCCCAGCTCCCTAAGCCGTTCCTCGTGAGACATTTCTTTCAGACCTTCAACCATCTTGGTCTCCCTCCTCTGTACCTGCTCGTTTGTCAACATCCTTCTGCTGCTCCCTTCCCCTGCTTCCTCAGCCAGTCAGCCACTCACCAGGCCCGGATGGCTTTTTCTGCCTCTTCGGCTAATCTCCCAGTCACAAGCCATCATATCTCCTCTCAGCCTTCTTTTTGAAAGGCTAAACATTCCCAGCTCCCTAAGCCGTTCCTCCTAAGACAGGCTTGCCCAAAGTCCGGCCCGGGGGCGGGGGGCAAATCCGGCCCGTCAGACCATTCTGAGTGGCCTGCGGCTGGCTGACCCTCCCCTCTCTCCCCTTCCTTTGCCCCATGTTTTTTTTTAAATTGGCTGGGCGGACAGGCAGTCTGCCGCCACCACTGGGGAGCTTGGGGGGGTGCAAGGTCGCACAGATCGCCTCTTCCAAGGGGTGACCTGTGGCCACGGCTCCCTGTGCTTCCTTTGGTCCCCACCTCCCTCCCTCCCTCCCTTGGTCCCCACCTCCCTCCCTTCCTTGTTCCCCACCTTCCTTCCTTCCTCTCTCAGTTTCCACCTCCCTCCCTCCCTCCCTTCCTGCAGGTGGGGTTGCAAGGGGTCAGTGGGTGGGGCTTATGGGTCAGTGGGTGGGGTTTGCAGTGGGGTGGCAGGGTCGGGAGCAACTGGCCCCTGACACATTCTCAGCCACCAAATCTGGCCCTCCTTACAAAAAGTTTGGGCACCCCTGTCCTAAGACATTTCTTAACTGCATCTTCGAACCCAGGGAGGGAAAAAACCCTCTCCCTTTCCCGAGATCCAGGTGGATCTGGTTTGCCTTTACAGTATTCATGTGGGATTCTCAGGCTGAGAACCAAGACCTCCATAACATTCCCTAAAGGGCAATGAGGTTTCTCGGTGTGTGAGCACAAATAAGGCGCCTGGAAGATCTTCCAGCCAAGGTGTTGGGATCAACCCGTTCCCCCCTCCACTGCCCAGCCCCACAGCTCCCCTTTCTGGCACATCATCCCCTTCCTGCTCCTCCTTCTTGCTCCCACCAAAACCATTTCCCAACCAGGGGCTCCTTTCAGCCTTAAAACAACTTCCCTCCTTTTCAGAAAGGGCTGGGTGCTTGGGGGGGGGGAGAGAGGACGGATTTCCTTAAGAGTAAAGGAATCAAAGGGGCAATAATTGGGGAGGGGAGCCACGTGGTTTCCTCCTGTGCCCCCTTTTTCCAGTTATGGGTGCCTGCAGGATTTATGGGAAGGCGGGGAAAACCCAGGGAAAAAAAAACCCAGGATGAGACCCCCCCCACACACACTGCCCTCTCCCAAAGGGATGCCTGCCCTGGCCGGGTGTGTGTGTGTGTGTGGGGGGGGGGTGTTTCTCTATCTCTCTCTACCTCCAAAGACCCCTCCCCCCACACACATACACTCCCCATCGACCTCCCTCCAAATCTCCTTCAAGGCGATGCCCTTAAGAAAACTATGCAAGGCCCACCCGGATCATCATCCTCCACCCACCCACCCCCACTATCTTCACCCTCCACCGCGTCCTGCCTCCCTCGCCTCCTTCCCTCCCGATCGCCCAAACCCCCTCCCACCTCATCATCATCATCATCATCCACTCCACTCCACCCCCCACCCCCACCCCTAATATCTTCACCTCCTCCCCTCCCGACCGCCCACCTTCTTCCAGGTTCTTCGGAGGGAGAAACTCTCCAGGAGGCCACGGAGCAAGGCAGCTCCCCACCTCACCCTCCCCGCGACCATAGAGAAGGGAAGGAGAGAAGGTCCCTCTTTCCGCTTCCGCCAAGGGAGGGGGAGAAAGGGCTCCTCTCCCCCCCTTTCATAGCTCTCCCTTTCTCACCATAGGAAGGCTTGGGGGGGTGGAGACCGAGGGGGGGGGTCTACTGAGGAAGAGGAGAATTAGGGGCAGAAGCCAAAGAGGGGGTAGATAGGAGGGGTATTAATGTAGGCAGATTCCTTCCCCTTCTGGCATGTCCAAACTTCGGCCCTCCAGATGTTTTGGACCACAATTCCCAGAATTCCAAGCCTGTATTTCCAATGGCAAAGGACTGTGGGAATTGTGGTCCAAAATATCTGGAAGGCCAAAGTTTGGACATTCCTGGATATAGTCCTGTGATGGCAAATCTTTTAGAGACCGAGTGCCCAAACTGTGATTCAAAACCCACTAAATTTTTCGCAACCTTCCAATACAGAAACTTCGGCCCTCCCGATGGTTTGGACCACAACTCCCAGGATTCTAAGCTTAGATTTCCAATGACAAAGGACTGTGGGAGTTGTGGTCCCATGATGACTTTGGGCAACCGGCGGGTACTCTTTGGAAAGCTCTTGGAGGTGAGGAGCTCCCTCTACCGTTTGCCTAGCTCTACCTTCCAGAGGCCCTTCCGAACAGGAAGAGGGAGCGGATTGATTGCGCCCGTCCCTCCGGTCTCGGTTGGACACTTGCGCCAAAGGGGGGGGGGGAATCCCCGCTGGAGTTCCCCGCGTCAAAAGGACCTGGGAGGAGGTGAGCAATGGGGAAGGGGGTGGTCGGCTGTATTATTTGGGGGGGGATTAGCGAAGGGGGTTCAAAGGGAGGAAGGGAGGGGCTCCTCCCTGTGCAGGACGGACTGCGGGGAACCCCGCTTTCCTTCCTTGCCTCCCCTCTGCTTGCATTGCACGAACGCCCGCCCTGCAAGGCTGGCCGTTCCTCCGGAGTCTCCTCTTGGGTGGGGAATTGGGGGGACTGGAGACGGGTGGTGGTGGTGCCAGGATCCCACCCTGGGTGTAGAAGCTCTTCCCCCTCATACTCCCTCTGGCAGCAGTCGTGGCTTGTCCTGGCTTCTCCTCAGAGGAGACCCCCCATCTATTGTGGAACTGTATACCACACAAGCTAAAAAGAGGGCGATGAAAATATATACGCATTCCACACATCCTGGACATAATCTGTTTCAATTGTTACCCTCAGGGCGACGTTTTAGGGCATTGCATGCTAGGGCAACTAGATATAGTTTCTTTCCAAGTGCTATCAAACTGTTGAATAATTAATTTTTACATTTCTTCTTCCTTTTTAAATAATAGGTTATATTGTAGTATTGCTTTGTGTTTTTATTGTTGACTATATGATTCTTATATTTCCTTTTATATAGAGAGAGCATTTTTACCAAAACAAATTCTGGGTGTGTCTAACCACACTTGGCCAATAAAGTATTCTTCTTCTTCTTATCTTCTCTCCACTTAATCCTGCGGGCACCGAAGGGGTTAAAAACGGCGTGGGTGGGTGGGTGGGTGGGTGGGTGGGATAAAGGAAAGGGGATCTCCTCCTTCCTCCCTCCTCCCCTCCATCACCCCATTGTTTCCCCAAGCCTGGAAGGTCCTTGGGTGGGGAAGTGGAGGAGAAGGATGAGGATGAGGAGGGTCTGGGAAGAGGGAGCAGAAAGGGGTTTGTGGGTCAAAAGGGGGAGGGCTGAACTGGAGGTGCAGGGAGTGGAGATGAACTAGTGGAGGAGATCTCAGTTAATATCTAGATATGCAAAAGATAATCAGCAAGGTTTTTATTTAGAAAATACACCCTTCGACAGAATTCTTATAGAAACAAAAGAAAAACATTAAATGCTTATATAATTTTTTTACTCGACTTTGATACTCAGGAAGAGACAGTGAAGGAATGTATGGTTAAATGGGCACAAAATTTAGGTCACAATATTGAGTTTGAAAAACGGGACAAAATATGGAAAAGAAACCTGAAGGTAACCAAGTCGGTTACCTTCAAGGAAAATATATATAAATTATTTTATAGGTGGTATATGACCCCGGTCAAGTTGGCAAAAATGAATGTTCAAATCTCAAATTTATGTTGGAAATGTAAACAGAAGGAGGGCTCATTTTATCCTATGTGGTGGATATGTAAAAAAAACGAGATTATTTTGGGTGTTAGTTAAACAAATGGTAGAAGGTATTCTAGAGAGAAGTCTTGAATTTAAACCAGAGATTTTCTTATTGAATATGTTGCCTGAATCACTATAACAAGGAAAAACATATGTGGCTATTCATATGATAACCGCAGCAAGATTAGTCTTTGCCAGATACTGGAAGGAACCTGGAATACCATCTGAACAGGAATTAATGTTTAAAATTTTAGAAACAATAGAGATGGATAAATTATCACAATGCTTAGATGTTTCCAGGAAGAATAATCACCATAAAGTCTGGGAAAAATACTATGTATGGATGAAGAAGAGAGCAAATAATAACAAAAGCTAGAGAACTAAGAAAAAGCATTACTGTACATACTTCATGATAAACATGAGTCAGTTTAGATGTGTAGAAATATTTAAACTAGTGGCAATTAGATATAGGTGACTACCAACTCACACCTCTCTGTATTTTGTACTCCCCCCTTGTTTATGTTTCCCTATACCCTTTCCCCAATTCGTCTGAATCACAAATAATAAAACTTGGGGGGTGGGAGGGGGGAGGGCTCAGGTGGGCGAGAGGAAGGGGCTGGTGGGGCAAGCAACAGGCCTGGGCCTGGACATTTCTCTGAAACCTCTTTGCTCCCTAAAACCCTGAGTTGGGGGAGCAAGTGAGAAAAAGGCCTGGCCACGGGAGACCCCAGATCCGTCTCTGAAACAGGCCAGAGGGATGGGATGGTTTTCCTCCTTGCCTGGTTTGTTTTATTTCCATGCATGGAAATAAAAAGCGCTTCTGGGGAAAAAAGCAGCAGGAAGAGGCCCAAGAAACTGCTGGGGGTGGGGCTGGGCTGGGCTGGGGAGAGGTGATGGGGAGGGGAGGGTCAGAGATTTCAAAACCAAGAATAAAATGGACTCCAATGACAAAATCTTGCAGCAGCATCAGTTCAAAGGAGCAAGGACTTGAATCTGGGTCTCCCAAGTCCAAACAGGAACACTCGAGCACCTAAAACCTATGCTGCCACAAAGGAGGGTGGTGGAGTCTCCTTCTTTGGAGGTTTTTGAGAGGCTGGATGGCCCATCTGTCGGAAATACTGTGATGGGGGTTCCTGCATGGCAGGGGGTTGGACTGGATGGCCCTTGAGGTCTCTTCCAACTCTATGATTCTGTTCTCATTTTTCGCTCTGACTTGTAGCCCTACAAGATGTAAAAAAGGAACAAAGGTATGCTATGGGAGGACATGTAAAAAAGGCATGCCATGGGGGGGGGGAACAAGTTCTTTGTTTCCTTTAATCAAGCGGCCTCCAGACTGATCTTTTGCCTTTTCCAAAGCAGGGGAAGAAACTGAGCTGATCTCACCTGACTTTTGTCCGGGCCATAAGCAAAAGACTCAATCTCCCAATCTCTACAACATTTCCAAGGCAGGTGAGATTTCTTTCTTTCTTTGGATCAGAAGCACCACTGTCCAGTTAATAGGATGCAATCTGTTGAGAAGCTTAGATAAGGGTACATAAGCTTAGATAAAGAACTCTCTCCCGCTGTAGGCCAGGACTGCCCCATCTCTGCTGTCTTTCCCAAAGCAGGCAAAGATCTTTCTCTTCAGGCAAGTTTTCCTTGAAAGAGGGACTACGTACTACAGGCTTGTCCGAACTTTGGCCTTCCTGATGTTTTGGACCACAACTCCCAAAATTCTAAACTTAGATTGCCCAATGACAAAGGACTGTGGGAGCTGTGGTCCAAAACATCTGGAGGGCCGAAGTTTGGACATGCCTGACTTAGTATACAAATTTATATGGATTACCATATGATCACATTAACTGATTTCATAACAACACTAGTATTTTCCATGTTGCTTTTTCACCCCTCCTAATGGATTTTTCTTTTCTTCCGTGCTCTTTATAACTCTTTTAATGTTCTAAGGTGCCTCTTCTAATTCTCTGTTCTTAACTTGAATATGTCTGAAATGTTCTGGACTGTATATTGTTCCTTTTATCGTAAGCCACCTTGGATCCTTGTACAAGTAGAAAGGCGGGGTAAAAATATTCAAGATAAATAAATAAATAAATAAGGGTGTCAGGTAATTTTTGCACATTAGCAACTAGCACCAAGAGCATTTGTGGGTAGCTGCTACCAGATCTTCTAGCACCCTGTTGTGGGCCAAAGAGGACATTCAGATGGGTGTGACCTTCCTTGTGTCCCCAAACAGGTGATTACTCTTTCTTTTGTATCCCAAGGAAAACAATACTATACACAGACAACAAAGGACCTCATAAATGCAAAGGAATATGTTTCCATATCTATTACTTACAGAGGAAATAACGGGGGTTTCATTCATACAACGCACATATCGTCATACTAAAAGGCCCATCTAGTCCATCTTCCTGTATCTCACAGTGGCCCCAACGAATGCATCTGGTAGTGCACAAGACTAGACATCTGTCTCCTGATACCACTCCCTTTCATCTGGCCCCTGAAGTACCCCCGTTTTAAGCCTAGAGATTAAACATCTCCATCATGATTTGTAACCTGTGATGGACTTTTCCTCCAGGAATCTGTCCAATCCCCTTTGGAAGGTATCCAGGCCAGATGCCATCACCACCTCCTATGGCAGGGAGTTCCACAGACTAACAACAGATGGATTGATTATGTGGAAGAAGCCATGGCCTTGGTTATGCGAGAGCTGAGCAGGGCTGATCATAATGACCTCACAAAGTCTCCCTACCTCAGAGGCAACTTCATGAGATGAGCGCCATCACAATGAGACAAAGCTCTCACTGTTTTTCTTGTGCCCTGACCCTTTCTTTACACACAAAGCATCATAGCTGAAAAAGAAACTAGATCTGCCTGGGAGAAAATTTGAAAGGTGGATGGAAATCTATTTATTTATGGGGCCCCTTTTCCTCTCCACCAACGCCTCTTGCGGCACCTTCTGTGAAGTCATGCCATGAAACCGAAATGGAGCTTCTCCCCTAATTTCTCCCAAGGAGGCAGAAAAACAGCGCTCCTCCTCTGATTCTTTTCTATGCAATGATCGGTTTCCAATCCAGTAGATGCTTAGATGCCCTGAGCACATCTGATCTCGCCTGATTTCGGAAGCTAAGCAGGGTCAGCCCTAGGAACTGGCAAAGCACTCCAGTATTCCTGCCAAGAAAACTCCATGGACATGGGGTCACAGAGAGTCGGTCACAACTATAATGACACAACACGCACACGCACAATGCAACAAGACTGAATCTACTCTTCCATTCACGAATGTGCCCTCTGAGCTGGCCACTTTCCTTTCCCAACTAGGAGTGCTGATGAAGGCAGGAGATTGTTCCTGCTTGTAGGGGAAAATATTGAGATGATTTCACTATTTTCCTCTTTTAGCTGCCGGCATCCTTTCAGGAGGCAACTCTGCATTTCCTCCTTGAAACGTGGGGTCTCCTGGAGCCAGGCTAGACATCTGTCTCCTGATACCACTCCCTTTCATCTGGCCCTTGAAGTACCCTGGTTTTAAGCCTGGAGATTACACATCTCCATCATGGTTTGTAACCTGTGATGGACTTTTCCTCCAGGAATCTGTCCAATCACCTTTTGAAGGCATCAAGGTCAGACGCCATCACCACATCCTGTGGCAGGGAGTTCCACAGACTAACAACGTGCTGGATGAAAAAAATATTTTCTTTTGTCTGTTCTTACTCTCCCAGCCCTCAATTTGAGTGGATGTCCCCTAGTTCTGGTATTTTGTGGGAGGGAGAAGAGCTTCCCTCTATCCACTATACTCATGCCCTGCATTATTTTGTACGTCTCAATCATATCCCCCCTCAGGCGCCTTTTTTCCAGACTAAAAGACCCAAATGTTTTAGCCTTTCCTCACAAGGGAGGTGCCCCAGCCAAGTAATCATTTTAATCGCTCTCTTATGCACCTTTTCCAGTTCTGCTATGTCTTTCTTGAGATGCGGTGACTAGAATTGTACACAATACTCCAGGTTCGGCATGAGAGAGAAGAGCTCTTGATTGGCCTTGTCTGGGTTCCAATGAAGTGGGCAACTGATCCCCAAAGCTCTCAGTGTACAAAGTCCCTACTACCCAGGTTCTCTTTTTAAATCCTTCCAGAGCAGCTGATCAACTAAGCACGCGCACTGAGTAATTCTTTGTCCTTTCCTGGATTGAGGAAGGCCATCGCCCATGGAATGTTCTTAGTTGCATTTTTTAAAATAACCTTTTGTTCATTTTCTGCGTAACCAAAAAGGCCATTGCTTATTAAACATCATGTTACATGCATTCATATTTATATTACAGCCAATGTAGGCCTTGTTCTTTGTCTCTGCTTTATAACCATTGCCAGAGCGAATTGCATGTTCCATAACATAGTGAGTCCTCTTTTTCTTTAGTTCTCATTGTCACTATGTCCATTTCTGCATATTAGAATTTTCTTAATTAATCCTTTATTGGTTAGTATTCCGTCATTTTTCTAATATTGTGCCCATACAAGCCTCGCTGCTGTCAGAATATGTAACATTGCGTATCTAAGTTATCTCGTACTACAGTAGGACCCCAGTATCCACTGGGGATTGGTTCTAGGCCTTCCCGTGGATAATGAAAACCATGGATAAGAGAGAACACCAAAATCCCCCCAAAACTACTGTTTTATGACAGTAGTTTGCTTTTTGCTCGTGACCTGGGGTTCAGTCCCAGGTAGCAGGCTCATGGTTGATTGAGCCTTCCATCCTTCCGAGGTCGGTAAAATAAGTACCCAGCTTGCTGAGGGGGATGTGTAGCCTGCATACTGTAATTAAACTGTAAGCCGCCCAGAGTCTACTTGAAGTGGTATGGGGTGATATTTAAACAGAACTTTGCTTTTTACAGCTGCTGTTTTATAACAGTAGCTTGCTTTGCAGCTAGAGGATTATGTATTTATTTTTTCCCTTTGCCAACAGTGGATAATTGAATCAGTGGATAATGAATCAGTGGATACGGGGGTCCTACTGTATACCTATTAAGAGCAACTCTGGTTTGAAATTGTGTACTTTTAACATTTTATCAAACCAAGTGTATATTTTAATCCAATATGTTTTAGCTTTGTCACAGGTCTAACATACCTGGTAATCTGTTACCATTTTTTGCTCACATTTCCAGCACTTACTAGATATATTTAGAAACATTTTAGCTAACCTAGCAGGTGGTAAAATGCCATCTATAAAACATTTTATGTAAATTCTCTTTGTATGATGTCACTCTTGTTAGTTTACAGTTTCTATTCCAAACTTTCGCCGTTACTGTAGCTCAATATTATAGCCAAAAATAAATGCCCATTGGACCATTGTCTCTTCCACTTGTTCATCTTCCATTCTAATAGAAATTTGTATATTCTCATAATTAGTTTATCATCTGCAATCAGCAATATTTTATCAAATGCTGTCTGTTCATTATAAAAACCATACATTTTCAAATCTCTTATATCTAGTTAGCGGCCTCATCTTGAGTACTGTGTCATTTTTTTTTAAACTGCTGGCACCAGTTCCTCTTGCCAGATCTGACCTGTTTGGTTGGTGGTGCTAGGTCTATTTTACTTGGTTATTTTTTTTTAGTATTTGTTTATTGTGTTTGCATATTGACTTGTACTGCATTATGTTTTTCTTATGTTCTTGTATTTGAGTATGTACTGGGGCTGTAGTTGGGCAGTTGCTGTTTGCTGACGTGTTGTACACCGCCCAGAGTTCCCTATGAGAAAATCGGGCGGTCAATAAGTACAATAAATAAATAAATAAATAAAATAATGTTCTGGACATTGCACTTCAAGAAGGCTTTCATGTCGCTATGTGTGAGGGTTCACCTTTTGCCCAGGCTTCCCGCCCTTCCAACTTCAAAGAAGGCATATCTTGAAACGAATAAACTGAACTTTTATTAGGTTATATTTATTTATTTATTTATTTATTTATTTATTTTCAGATTTATATACCACTCCTTCTTCCTGAGCGAGAACTCAGGGCAGTTCACATAAAAGTTAAAAAGACTAAAAACAGACACAATCACAAAACCAATCCAAGCAGGCAGCGTATGTAAGCTGGGGCAAGAGAGAAAAATTAAAAAAAAAATGTCCCTAGTCAGTATTGAAGGCGTCCCTAAAAAGCAGAGTCTTTAAGCCTTTCTTAAAGGACGCCAGCAAGGGAGCCTGCCATAGGTCGCTCGGTAAGCTGTTCCAGATAGTCGGCCCCACCACCGAGAAGGCCCATTTCCGAGTGCTCGTTTTACGGGCCTCTTTCGGGGGGACAGTCCGGAGCGAAAGCGCCAAGGACGAACGGGCCCCCGTTCTTCCACTACCACAGAGGTTCTTTTTCTTACAACAGTTTCAGCATCTTTAACTTCTGTAACAAAGGTGTTGTTCTTAAAGTCATAGTTGGGAGTCCTTAGAGAGAAATCAAGTCCTCCACCTCCACCTGGGGAGAGCTGGTTCCACCACTGATCTCCCCCTCCTTCTCTGAGAGGCGTGGTTCCCCCACCTGTACCCCAACCTCTGAGGTGAGTTTGGGTCCAAGACCTCTCTGGTGGTGGGAACGAAAGGGATAGTCTTCTCTCTGGGTCAAGTCCATCGTGGCGTTCAGTTTCCCAGTTTTCGCCTCCTCCTGCACCTTGGCCAGCCATTGCTCCAATGCCAACTGCTGTCTTTATCTCCTTCCTCTTTCAGTTATACAGTGGTCCCTTGTATAACAAACAGCTTGTTTAACATAAAATCTGTACAACATAAAAAATTCCAGAGATAGGGGAAATTTGCTTAACATAATCGCCTATGGGGAAAATCCGTACAACATAAAAATGGGATTACTCCATTTTCAATGCATTCCTATGGGAATTTGTATAAAGGAAAATTTGCTTAACATAATTTCATTTGGAACGAATTAATTCCTTTATACAAGGTACCACTGTACTCTTGAGCCTCACGCTCTCCCCAATAAGAGCAGCCTTGCTTGTGTACCCGGCGTCTATAGCTTTCAGCCTCCTTTTGGGGCATCATCATTCTTTCCCATTGTCCATTCCACGGATCCTCCATCCAAACCCACTCCCAGTCTGGCGGGAGTACACGTGGCTTCCCCCTTTGACAGTCTCCAAACTCCACCTCCTCCACCTCTGATTGGTGGGACCTTCCCACCGTTTCCTCAACCCCTTTCTCTGCCATAAGAGCGTTTTTTGCCTTTTCCCTCTCCTTTCTCCTCCTCCAGAATTTTTAGAGCGTCTTTATACCCTTTCCACAACATCTCTCTCTCCCCCCAGCCTCCATGGTGGGTGCAGCTCTGGGTTTCTCCCTTCTCTTCTGCTTTTCCAGCCGTTCATCCCTCTCCGCTTCACGTTGTGCAGGGGTCACTCTCCTACCTTCGGAGAAATTTCCCTCACACTATGAATCCTCATGCAGAGGATGGTCAGACATGGAAAACACTGGTGTTCTTATGAAATCAGTCGATGCAAAAATGCATGGTAATCCATCTAAAAAAGGGGTGTCCACACTTTTTGCAAGGAGGGCCAGATTTGGTGGGGTGAAAATGTTTAGGGGGCAACCATTCAGCCTGAAGGTGGGAGAAGGGGCGTGGGCCCGCACGCAACCGCATCAGTCATAAATGCTCCGGTTTTGAGGCACCCAAGGGCCCAAGGGCCCAGCGGCTGTTGCACGGCCGCAGGAATCAGCCTGTGCTCACCCAAGAGCCTTGTGGCGCAGTGAGCCTGTGCTCACCCAAGAGCCTCGTGGCGCAGTGGTTAAATGCCTGTACTGCAGGTAAAACTGTGCTCACGACCTGGGTTCAATCCCCGGTAGCAGGCTCAAGGTTCACTCAGCCTTCCATCCTTCCGAGGTCGGTAAAATGAGTACCCAGCTTGCTGGGGGGGCAATGTGTAGCCTGCACACTGTAATTAAAATTGTAAACCGCTCAGAGACCACTTGTAGTGGTATGGGGCGGTATATAAGCAGAACACTTTGCTTTGCTTTGCTTTTGCATATGCTGCCCTCCCTCTCAAGGAGGTGGGGAGGACACTGCAGCAATGGAGCCAGGGTGGAAAGTCAGGGCAGGTGGTTCAGGGACAGACGGAGGCTGGGAGGGTAGGCCAATCATAAAACTGCAAGCTGATTTCTCTAGCTGGCATGCAGTGGGGCAGTCCAGCCAGCGGGGATGAGTGACAGGCTGAGCTGGCAGGGGAAGAGGCTGCAGGCCACTCAGAATTTTAAAACGGGCTGCATTTGGCCCCCGGGCTGGACTTTGGACACGCCTGATGCCTACACAATAGGTAGTCCATCATTCAGGGAAAGCTTGCCTGAAGAGGAAGGTCTTTGCCTGTTTCCGGAAAGACAGCAGAGATGGGGCAGTCCTGGCCTCCAGTAGGAGGGAGTTCCAAAGTCTGGGCGCAGCCACAGAGAAGGCCCTTTCATGGGTTCTTATGAGATGCACATGTGAAGCTGGTGGGATGGAGAGAAAGACCTCTCCTGAGGACCTTACCACCTGAGCTGGTTCATACTGCAAGATTCAATCTTTGAAGTAGGTTGGACCCAGGACATTTTGTGCTTTGTAGGTTAATACCAACACTTTGATTTGTGCCTGATAGCTGACCGGCAGCCAGTGGAACTGCTTTAATAGGGATGTAATGTGGTCTCTGCAACCTGCCCCAGTCAGCAATCTGGCCGCTGCATTTTGGACCCGTTCAAGTTTCTTGAGACTTTCCATTGGTAGCCCCACATAGAGTGCATTGCGGTAGTCCATCCGGATGTCACTAGGGCATGTGTCACTGTAGCCAGAGCAGGTTTCTCCAGAAATGGGTGTAGCTGGCATACTAGTTTTAATTGTGCAAATGCACACCTGACCATGTGGAACAGGAGTCCCTGAATTTCTTTTGCATCCTCTGCTGGCACTGCCCACTCTATGAACAAATCGGGAGAGAACCGATTCCCTCCCTCTCAAACTAGTTTCAGGGCCATCCAACTAGAGCAGGCCTGTCCAAACTTCGGCCCGCCGGATGTTTTGGACCACAACTCCCACAGTCCTTTGTCATTGGCAATCTAAGCTTAGAATTCTGGGAGTTGTAGTCCAAAACATCAGGAGGACCGCAGTCTGGAAATGCTTGAGCTAACTAGTGTACCTTCCCACTGTCTTTATAAATGGACGGTTGGAAAGGAGCGAGCTATAGGGAACAACTTGAAAGCCCTCCTACAATACTCTTTGCCAATTCCAACAGGAGAAAAAGAATCCCCATAATTTCTCCTTGCCAGTTTTTCATAGTGTTACATACACATTTTTTTGCCATATTAAGAGCCACCCCCTCCCAAAGGTTGCCTTTTCTCAACTCTGAATTTTCCAGAAGTTTGTGGGGAAAACCCAAACAACCCCCCAACCAGCAAAATACATATGACCAAGTGGCGATATAAAAGGACACCACAGGAAGTCTTAACTGCAATGTTGATCTGTTTTCTTGTGTGTAATTTTGAAATTTTTTTTTGAAGCGACTTCCCTATTTTCTTTCAAAGAGCTTTACAGGCTTGTCCAAACTGCGGCCCTCCTGATGTTTTGGACCACAACTCCCATAATTCCAAGCCTGTATTGCCAGTGACAAAGGACTGTGGGAGTTGTGGTCCAAAACATCTGGGGGGGGCGAAGTTTGGACATGCCTGAACTAGAGGGCTAGTCTGGCATTGCTGGTGTGACCAGAAGAGTTGCACTACTGAAAGGAATGATGAACAGCTGTTTACAATAGCTGTTCCTGGGTCCT
>JAHTLZ010000257.1:27405-38759 GCA_023846285.1 Phrynocephalus versicolor | reverse complement strand
CACCATGCGAAGGATAGAAGTTTGAAGGAACTTAATCAAGCAAGGGGCGAGTAAACATATCAAAAGCAGAATACATAATGGGGCAACTATCATACCAATGATGGCTTTAAACCAACCTCCTGGGAGGAGGTCTTGTAACCAGCCTAATTGCAACCCTTTCCATTCCTGAGCAGGGTTAACTGTGAGTTGTTTGATTTCTGTGGTAAGTTGGTTTATGACGTCACCAACCGGGTCAATCTCGAGACAGCAGTTCGTCATATTCCACTTACCACACACGCCGTTTTCCGC
The DNA here is from genome assembly GCA_023846285.1 of Phrynocephalus versicolor. NCBI lineage: Eukaryota > Metazoa > Chordata > Lepidosauria > Squamata > Agamidae > Phrynocephalus > Phrynocephalus versicolor. Next base: position 38,471 of record JAHTLZ010000257.1, on the reverse strand, counting down.
TGCTAACAGATAGTCGAGAGCAAGCCTATTTTGATAGACTGCTGTCCGCAATTTGTCAGTGGCAACGGCTAACGCGGTCAGCGCTGAAGAGATGCGCTGCCCCGCCAAATCCAAAACTGCTTGCAATCGGATAATTCGATTAAGCATGTAAATAGGGGTTCTATATCCCCAGCTCCCATCAGCGGCCCAAGTGGCAGGGCCGTAAACACAAATGATGCGTTCCGAATCCCATATGTCCCCATGGTATTGATCCGGATGCTTACAGTCAAAACCTTCAAAAGGTGTTCCCTCCCGCTTTGAGCTTCCCCGCTTCTCTCTGGATAAGGGGCCATACACGGGAGCGGCAAGGGATTGTTGTGGTGCTGTAGGAATTAGGAAAAATGAGGGTTTTATGAACCCTAGGACACAGGAGCCAGACCAGCTGGCTGGCAGCATTTCATAAGCAAAGCTACCACATATCCAGTATAAATTTATGGGAGCTTCCCAAGGCACGGGAAGGTCTGAATAAATGTAGGACAGGAGCGCACCAGTCAGTTTTGCAGGTGGCGGCATACCTGAGGGTGACTTCCAGGCACCTTTTTCCCAAGTCCCTAGGCAAGCCAAGGAACCTACAGGGATGGTGCCCTCCTGTGAGAAGCACACTTGATCAACCAACTCAGTGGAAATAGTCCATACTAACTTTTGGGGATAATCCCTTGTGGTGAAATTTCCCATCCGGGACAAATTATTGAACAGCTCTGGATTGATTTCCATAGCTTCCCATGGCCAAGCTTGGCCCATGTTGGTACCACCACAAACATAACAATCTGAAACTCCCAATTCTGTGGCTATTGATTGTGCCAATCCAACAAAAGAATTTTTTGCAATGTCTGGGATTTCAAGGGAATCATCCTGCAATCTGTCTAAGGCGCTACCACCTTCAGTCCAGGTGAGATTCCTCCTTTTCCCTTCTCGCAGAGTAGTGCGAGTAACCGTAATGTACCCCTTTGGGTTAAACCCTGCAGCATCTATGCCAAACCCGTAGACTTCAATGGTAGGATGTGTTCTATTGAGGCCCAGAATCACAGTGTTGTCATCACCCCTGCGGAAAAATGTTATGTGTTCACAGGGTTTAAAGGGTTGAAGCTGACTCCGTCCCGTGTGTTCACATACACACGTCCAGCTTTGGCAAGCGGCACTTGCTTCGCAGGGTCTCCACTTTTCAGGATTCCCAAATTTCCATCCTCTATGGGGTTGGCGTATGTATTTGGCTTTTGCATTATAGTAGTCGTCTGAAGTATGACACCAGGGTCCTAGACCAAAGACAGTCACTGTGCAAGCTCTAAACACAAGTTGAACTTGCTCAGTGCTTTGCTTCAAAACTACCGTAGAATTTAAGTAAAGAAGACGTCCCCCACCGTCTGGGTTTCTCCTTAGGGGAGCTGTAGTTTTTGCCATGCCTGCCCATACAGAAAAATTATAACGAATCGGGACTTCAGGTCTATAACAGTGAGAGGTGCCTGAAGTATCATTGCAAAGGTGATACACCATGCCTTTACTTTGACAAATGGTCCCAGCGTGTTCACACTCTGGGGGCTGCTGGGTACTGAAAATCAGAGTGCTTGTCACTTTGCCATCTTTCATGGTGTTCACTATGCAAGGGGCACATGTTCTCACCTGAGGCTGGACTGGTGCTGTAAGGCACATGGGTATTATAAGTAAAATAGCTAGGGTCCCTTCTACTCTAGGGAATCCCCACAGTCTGTGTTTCCAGTGGCAAAGTACGACTATCATACAAATTATGAAGGCAAAAGGTGCCACGATCCATACCCAAATGGGTGCCTCTACAAACATTTTTAGAATAAACAACAATAGTCTATAAAGCAAAAATCAAAAATCAATAATTAGTGTCTCTCTGCAAGGCTGCAAAGGCCTCAGAATATTCTCTTGCCAATTGACGAACTAATCGTCGAGACCAGGTAACAGGGTGATAGGAATCAGCTCTGTAGCCCACTGTGCGCAGATAAGCGCCGATCTGTCCTGGTGGGTGTTGGGGGCTGGTATGTGTGTGAGGCAAGACGAGCTCTTCTGGTTCGTCACTCAAGAAAAGTATGTGCATACACCCACAAGTGTACAGTCTCGCACAAGTTGGCATCTGCCAGGGGCTTAAAACAGTGATGATGTCACCAGATTCAAAAACAGCTAGTTCTCTGTTCTGGCGAAAAGGGTATAAAGGGTGAAGTTGCTGGTCTGTCAGCCTCACTTCAAAGTAAAAGTCAGGTGCTGGCAAAGCCCCCTCTCCCCCCATAAAACAACAGAGAGAAAAAGAGAAAAAGAGGCAGGAAGACAGGATTTTAATCTGTCAACCTGAGGTGCAAGGAGAATCAGTGGATGGCGTTGGGATTCTCCGAAGTGTCAGACGCAGAGTGCCCTCAGGATCAGGGTGTGACGACCACAGGGCAGGGTCGCTGGGTTGTCCTCCTTCCTGGGTGATGTCATCTAGGTCGATGCCATCTGGGTTGATGTCATCTGGGTTGATGTCATCAGGGTTGATGTCATCAGGGTCGTCTGCTGGCGGGACGGCACCGGTCTGGTCCCTCTCGGGTGCAGGGTCGTCTTCTGGTTGGACCTCCTCGTCCGCTGGCTCTGGAACTACCAACTTAACACGGGTATGATGAATCCAAGGGGTGATTTCGGCCACTTTCACTGCCGTGGGGGTCTGCAGAAGAATCACGAATGGGCCCCTCCACTTTCACCCAAACCGAATCTCCCACTTGAAACTTGTGGACGGGTTCTTGTAACAGGATGGGAAGTTTCTCCAGAGTATATCTGTGTAGAGAAGAGAGACACTGGCCAAGCAACTGAAGATATCTAGCATGTGTCAAGGAAGCTACTCTTTCAGGACGAATTCCATATGAAATAGGAACAAGTCGTCCGTAGACAAGCTCGAAGGGGGAAATGCCAATGTGTTTCAAAGGGGTAGTTCTTGACCTGAACAAGGCAAGTGGAAGCATTTCCACCCAGCCTTTCCCTGTTTCCTGAACCAATTTAGACAAATGAGACTTCAAAGTTCTGTTCATTCTCTCGACCCGACCTGAACTTTGGGGTCGGTATGCAGTGTGAAGGTTCCATTTAATCTGTAGGGCTTCTGCCAACCCCTGTAGAACCTTGTGAACAAAGGCCGGGCCATTGTCTGAACCTAATGAGTAGGGTATCCCGTGACGACAAAGGTGATCTCTCAAAAGCCATCTGATGACCTCACTAGCCTGCTCTGTCTTCGTTGGTGTTGCCTCAGCCCATCCTGTGAATGTGCAAACTGCCACCAACAAATAACGAAATTGTCCACACTGAGGCAATTCAGCAAAGTCTATCTGTAGATCCTGAAAGGGTTCTCTTCCATAGTGTTGGACTCCAGGCTGGGGCAGTGGTCCCACGCGTGGATTATTTTTCTGGCAAAGGACACATCGCCTGGATACATTGGCAGCAATTTGACGTAACCGGGCGATATACAGATAGGGGCTGAGGTGATGATAAGCTACGTCCGGTCCTTGGTGCGTGCCTTCATGATGATTTTGTATGACCTTACAAGCTAGACTTTCAGGCACCCACAATTGTCCATCTGGCATGACATACCAGCCTTCCTCATTTCGTGACAAGTCCTGTTCCCTAGCAAACTGCTCTTCTGCTCGGGAATAGACCGGTGAACTGGGTGGCAAAATGTCCAGGGGAATTAAACTGAGTTCAAATAACAGATCACTTTGTGCTGCTTGCTTGGCAATCCTATCTGCCAGCCTGTTTCCCCTAGCCTCAAGGCTGAGGCCAGCCGTGTGTCCCTTGCAATGTATCACAGACACTCTTCTGGGCTTCCAGACTGCATCAAGAAGCCTTAGCAAAATATCAGGGTGTGCTACGGAACTTCCTTCCGATGTAAGAAGTCCCCTCTCCTTCCACAATGCACCATGTGCATGTAAAGTCAAAAAGGCATATTTAGAGTCAGTAAAAATGTTGATGTCCCTTCCCTCTGACAGTTCAAGCGCCCGGGTTAGAGCAATCAATTCTGCCAGCTGGGCAGATGTCCCGGGGGGAAGCTGTTGTGCCTCAATCACAGTGTCATCTAATTCTACAATGGCATAGCCCGCTCTCCTTGTTCCCTCTATTATGGAACTGCTTCCATCAACGAACCAATTTTTCCAGTTGGGATGTGGGGTGTCTTTGAGATCAGGGCGAGATGAGTAAATTTCATCCATGGTCTGAATGCAGTCGTGAGCTGCCGGCTGATTGCTAATTGGCAACAAAGTTGCTGGATTCAGACCCTCAGTAGTTTGGAAAGTCAGTCCTGCTCTGGAGAAGAGTTTCTGACATTTAATCATAGCGGCTTGGGACAGATGGTATCCCCCTTTGGCGTCTAGCAATGGCAAGACGGCATGGCGGGTGATACAGTGAGTCGGCTGGCCGAAAGTGAATTTATCTGCTTTCTTTAGAAGCGCTGCCAGAGCCACGACTCCTCTCATACAAAAGGGAAGCCCTTGTTCCGTTGGGGTTAATTTTTCAGACAGATATGCCACAGGCTGCTGCCAGCTGCCTAACTTCTGACACAAAACTCCTTTCGCCACGCCTTCCTCCTCATCTGAAAACAGGTAAAACAGCTCTCAAGATGGCGGCGCAAGCACTTGCAGCGGCTTGGCACTCCAGAGATTGGTATCTTTTAATTAATGTTTTATTTGTGTATGTTTTATTACGGACTCTGCACATTCAGGCGCAAGTAATTTACAGTCGACAAGAGCTTTTAACTATCGGCAGAGAAGGCTGCAGCCAGGAGGTTACAACTCACAACATTCCGGCGGAGCTTATCAGAGGGCCTGCATATCCTTGGTCTACTCCCCCTGCTTTCCCTGCCAGAAAGAAAAGGAAACGAAGAAAACGCAAGCAGAAGCGGGGCTGCAGAGCCGGACTTCGAGTGAGGCTAAGTAAAAATCCTTACAAGCCTGCATTGCCAAGTCTTTTTGTTTCAAATGTGAGATCTCTTCCCAATAAGATCGAGGAGTTGGAACTTACTATCTCTCTGCAGAAAAATATCCGGGATTGCTGTGCTATGGTCCTTTTGGAGACATGGCTGGGTCCTGCCTTTCCACAGGAGCTTCTACATCTACAGGGACTCTCAGCATTTAGAGCAGATAGAACTATTGAATCCGGGAAGAGCAGAGGTGGAGGGATTTGTGTTTACATAAATAACAACTGGAGCACAGATGTTAAAATAATGGATATTCATTGTTCTCCTGACTTGGAGTATTTAGCAGTGAAATGCCGCCCCTTTTATTTGCCACGTGAGTTTAATGTTGTTATAATAACTGCAGTGTATATACCTCCTGATGCAAACACTACTACAGCTATGGGCCACCTGCTAACTGCTATTAGCAAACAACAGCAGGCTTACCCAGACGGAGCTCTGGTGGTTGCAGGTGATTTTAATCAAGCCAATTTAAAGACTGTTCTCCCTAAGTTCTATCAGTATGTTGACTGTCCCACCAGAGGGAAAAATACCTTGGACCAAGTATATAGTAACATCATGCATGGATACAAGACTAAGCCTTTGCCCAATATAGGACAGTCAGATCATATATCTCTGTTCATGATTCCATCATACAGACCTCTCGTCAAGAGAATCAGACCATCAACCAGAGAAATACGAGTGTGGCCAGCAGGTGCATCTGAGCAACTTCAAGACTGCTTTAGGAACACTGAATGGGCACTGTTTGAGGAGAACAATGTTGATACATATACCTCGACAGTACTGTTTTATATCAAAAGCTGCATTGATGTCGTCACTACCATCAGACGAGTACGGGTGTTTCCTAACAACAAGCCCTGGCTAAACAGAGATGTGCGCCTTCTGTTAAAGGCCAGAAATGCTGCTTTTCACTCTGGTGATGCACTACAGTACAGAGAGGCCAGAGCTAAATTGAAAAAGGGCATCAGGGATGCCAAAGCTATGTACTGTCGGAGGATTGAACATCATTTTGAGAGCTCTGATCCTCGTCGGGTATGGCAAGGTCTGCAACAAATCACGGGGCAGAATATTAAAAATAATCTGTCTAGCAGCAGTGAGTCTTTGGCTGATCAGCTGAATCAGTTCTTCAGCCGTTTTGAGGTGGAAACTGGACCCACTATGACCACAGCATCGACCATCAATAGCACACCAATAGAATCTACTACTGATAGACAACCACTTCTACTGCAGGTTTCTGATGTGCAACGCGCTTTCCAGAATATTAATGCTAGGAAGGCAGCTGGACCGGATGGAATCATGGGACGGGTTGTTAGGGACTGTGCTGCAGAATTAGCTGGAGTATTTACAGACATTTTTAATCTATCTTTGTTGCAGTGCTCTGTCCCTACTTGCCTGAATACATCTATTATAGTGCCAGTCCCTAAGCAGTCAGTAGTGGCATCTCTCAATGACTACAGACCAATAGCTTTAACATCTGTCATTATGAAGTGTTTTGAGAGATTGGTGCTAGATTATATTAAGGCTAGACTTCCATCTACTCTGGACCCGTTTCAGTTTGCATACAGGAGTAACAGATCCACTGATGATGCTATATCCATTGTTGCCCATACTGTATTGAGCCATTTAGAACAACAGGGAACATATGCAAGACTGTTATTTGTGGATTATAGCTCTGCTTTTAATACAATTCTACCTAATAGGTTGTTTGTCAAAATGGCCAAATTGGGTATAGATCAGAAGATTTGTTTGTGGGTAAGGAATTTTCTGACTGATAGGCCACAGTCAGTAAGGATGGGATCCCACCATTCTTCTACTCTTGTATTAAGTACAGGAGCTCCTCAGGGTTGTGTGCTAAGCCCCTTCCTCTACTCCTTGTACACACATGATTGCACCCCACTGTATAACTCCAACACAATCATCAAATTTGCAGATGATACAACAGTGGTGGGGCTCATTAGTAAGAACGATGAGTCTGCTTATAGGAAAGAAGTACAAGGGTTGACTCAGTGGTGTAAAGAAAACAATCTTGTACTTAACACCAAAAAAACTAAAGAACTTATAATTGATTTCAGGAGGAAGAAAGATGTACATTTACCATTGTACATAAATGGTGAGGAGGTGGAGAGGGTTGGTAGCTTTAAATATCTGGGCACTTACATCTCAGAGGACCTCTCATGGACTGTAAACACCAATATGGTTGTGAAGAAGGCACAGAAGAGGCTGTATTTCCTGAGAATGCTCAGGAAGATGAACTTATCTCAGCATCTACTTCTGTCTTACTATCACAGCACCATTGAGAGTGTCCTAACTTATGGTATGCTATCATGGTATGGGAGCAGCTCTGTAGCGGACAAAAAAGCTCTACAGAGAATAATTAAAATTGCCCAGAATGTTACTGGGCTCCAGCTACCAACCCTGGATGACATCTTCACATCTCGCTGTTTGAGGAAGTCACACAACATTCTGAGGGACTCTACTCATCCTGCTCACAATTTCTTTGAACTGTTGCCTTCTGGCAGAAGATATAGAACAATTAAAACTCGGACCACACGTCTTCTGAACAGTTTTTATCCCAGAGCTATAATTGCACTTAATAATGAACTCAAGAACCACCAGTAGTGAGCACTTGGACAGGATTACCTAGCCTGTTGTGTAGATGTTTGTGTTTTTAAGGGGGGGTTGGTGGGTGGGGGAATGTTCAGGGATTTTTATGTGTGTGTGTTGTAGGGTTTTTTATTTTATTTTATTTTTAATGTGTGTGAGAGTGTTTGGAGATTTGTGTGTGTGCATGTTGAATCTGGTCTCTGGGTGTCTGAATTTCGTTGTATGTGTATACTGTGTATATACACACGATGACAATAAATTATTATTATTATAAAATGGCTTAGATGGGTCTGGGAGACCCAGCGCTGGGGCCTCTACCAAAGCTCTTTTGATGGCCAGAAAGCTTTCTTGCTGTTCAGGCCCCCAAACAAAAGGATCCGTTTCGGGTCCTCGTGTGGACAAATGCAGTGGTTTAGCCATGAGGCTGAAAGTTGGTATCCAAATTCTACAGAAACCCACAGCTCCCAGAAAGCCACGGAGCTCCTTTCTTGTGTTTGGCGCCGGAATTTGTACTATAGATTGCTTCCGCTCCTCGCAGAGCTGGCGCTTCTGGCGGGAAATATCAAACCCTAGGTAACGAACAGTCTCTTGACAAATTTGGGCTTTCTTTTGAGAAACCCGGTACCCTGCATCTGCCAAATGATTGAGGAGATCTATGGTGAGCTGCTGGCAATCAGCTTTTGTCTCTGCTCCTGCCAGAATGTCATCTACATATTGCAAAATCACTTGTCCCTTCTTCTTTGGGAAGGAGGCCAAATCTGAAGCTAGGGCTACCCCAAACAATGTCGCTGAATTTTTGAATCCTTGGGCTAAACGGGTCCAACAGAATTGGCTCTTTGTCCCTGTGTGGGGGTCCTCCCACTGAAAGGGAAAAAGGTGTTGACTTTGGGGCGCTACGCGGCAACAAAAATAGGCATCTTTGAGGTCCAGGACGGTGAAAAATGCTGCTTCTGGCGGCACTAAGCTCAGAAGTGTATAGGGGTTCGGTACCGATGGAAAAATGGTCTCCACGGCCTGGTTCACCAATCTGAGGTCTTGAACCGGGCGATAGGACCCATCCTCCTTTTTCACAGGCAAAAGGGGAGTGTTCCATTCAGACTGGCATGGAACAAGAATGCCATATTTGATCAGTCTCTCTAAGTGGACCCAAATACCCTCTGCCGCTGCTCTTCCAATAGCATACTGTGGGACAGAAACTGGGGTGGCCATGGGTTTCAATTGAACTACAAACGGTGGGATATTTCGTGCCATCCCTGGAGGATTTCCCTCAGCCCAAACTTGTGGGTTCACGTGGTCTAGAATTTCACGTGGAATCTGACTTGGCTCCTCTTTTACTAGTAACAATCGCCATCTCTCTTTCAAGGGATATTCTACACACAGTTCGCCAGAGGGCTCAGTGGGATTTGTTGTCAAATGGACTTCTCCCTTTGGAGTAAAAGTGATTTGGGCGCCTAATTTGAAAAGCAGATCGCGTCCCAAAAGGGGGAGGGGACAGTTTGGCATGTGTAGGAATTTGTGCTGGACAGTGTGGCCATCCAGTTTGCACTCAATGGGCTTCATGAAGTAAGCCCGCTGTGCTTTTCCTGTGGCTCCCATTATATTAACTGAACGTGTCCGATCCAGGGAGTTAACGAGGTCTGGAATCACTGAATAGCTGGCTCCTGTATCTATCAAAAATTGGGTGGTGGTGCTCCCTGTCAATATGCTGACAGTAGGTTCGCGGGAGCCCGAACCTAGTCGCCTTCAATATTGATCTTCCTCCTCCTCTAAAGCCATCATGCCTTGGTAAGGTGGTGTCCAGGCAGGTCCCTGTCCTCTCTGAGGTCTAGGGAGCGTCTGGGACATTTGGGCTCCTTGCTGGAATGGGGGCTGTTGTTGGAACTGAGCTTGCCCTGCTTGCTGATTTGGGTTTTGCATCAGATTTTGCTGGTATGGGGCAGGCTGATTATATCGTGGGGGTCCCTGCATCGAATGCCTATAGCCGGGCTGGTGGCTGGGCGAATTAACGATGGGATATCTAGCATGTGCTTGTGGCTGCCAGGATTGGCGGAATGCTCCCCTTTTGAAATTCCCCTGGTTTCGGTTTTCTGGGTTTCGATAACAGTCTTTGGCCCAATGCCCTACCTTGCCACATATTCTGCAAGTGTCCCGTGTTAAGGGTTTCCATCTAGGCTCAGGGGCTGGATTTAAAGCCATGATTTTCTTCACTGCAGTTTTACTTTTCTGGGGGCCCTGTTCTTCTTCCCTATTATTAAAAGTACTTTGCGCGGACTGCAGCAACCACGACAGGGACTGCCCCATGAAATTCTCTGTTTTTTGAATTTTACGACGTATATCAGGAGCAGATTGGGCAATAAAAACAGTTTTAACAATATTCTCCATCCCTGTGTCTCCGGGATCAATTGGGGTGAATTTCCTGAATGCTAGGTATAAACGATCCAGAAATTCTCCTGGTGGTTCATCTGCCTTCTGAATGATGTCATTCACTTTTGACATATTAATCTTTTTCTGCCCCGCTGCTCTGACCCCCTGGAGGATTGCTGCTTGATATTTTTTCAAGGAGGCTATTCCCCCATCAGTATTATAGTCCCAATCAGGCACAGTGGTGGGGATGGCTTCATTCACCTGACCTGGGTTATCTCCTTGGGCAGTGCGATATTTCCTAGCTGCCTCTATGATTTTCCTCGTCTGTTCCGCGGTGAAAAGCCCACGGAGCAGATGTTGAACATCCTCAAAAGTTGGGGTGTAAACACTAAACACACTATCCAATGTGCTGAACACCCGATCTGGGTCATCGTCCAGACTAGGAAGAGTATTCTTCCAGTTTATGATGTCTGAGCTTGTGAAAGGAATATGTTGCATAGTGGAGGTACGGGGGGCATTTTGACCTGGGGTGACGGGGTCATAAACTCGCCTGAGGGGCAGCACTTTGGCATGAGCCCCTTCTGCCATGGCCAGGCGGTCGGCTGCATCAAGTGCCCTTAAAAGGTACCTCTGTCTCTTCCTCCAGTCTTTCTCCTCTGCTGCCCTTAAAAGGTGGTCTGAGACTTCAAATTTATCCTTATATTTACTCAACAAATCCTCCACTCTTCCATGTTCCTCTTCTGTCCACTCTCTGTCTCCTCTCAATCGCCTGTGAAAGGCAGACACATCTTCCCAGTCTCCTTCATCCCCTTCACTCTCTCTGCTGGGGCTTCGCCTACCTTTGCCTCCTCTTTCTCTCTCCCTTTTCCTTTCTCTTGATTTCCCTTGCTCCCCTTCTTTTTCTCTCTCTTTGTCTCTCACCCTTCCTCCTGCTGCTGCCAAGTCTCTGCCTCTGGGTGAGTCAGGCTGCGACTCTGGCTTTGGGTCAACATCTGCTGGGCGCCCTGACGGGAGTGCTGGGTTGCCCCCTGGGTTGGGAGGAGGGTTTGGTGCTGGTACAGCTTCAGGGACATATGGGGGAGGCAGGGAATCATATTCTTCTTGTTCACAA
>JAHTLZ010000257.1:11942-24405 GCA_023846285.1 Phrynocephalus versicolor | reverse complement strand
ACAGAACACATACAGGGGAGAAACCGTATACATGTATGGAATGTGGAGAGAGCTTCAGTCATAGCAGTTGCCTTAGTTCCCATGAAAGAACACATACAGGGGAGAAACCATATGTATGCATGGAATGTGGAAAGAGCTTTAGTAAGCGCTGCAACCTTAGTTCCCATCAAATAATTCATACAGGGGAGAAACCATTTAAATGCATGGAATGTGGAAGGAGCTTCATTCATAGCAGTGCCCTCAGGTACCATGAAAAAAACCATACAGGAGAGAAACCATTTAAATGCATGGAAAGTGGAAAGAGCTTCAGTCAGAGCGGTCACCTAAGTAGACATCAAAGAACACATACAGGGGAGAAACCATTTAAATGCATGAAATGTGGAAAGAGTTTCAGTCAAAGCAGTGCCCTTAGTTCCCATCAAAGAACACATACAGGGGAGAAACTGTATACATGTATGGAATGTGGAAAGAGCTTCAGTCATATCAGTTGCCTTAGTTCCCATCAAAGGACACATACAGGGGAGAAACCGTTTAAATGCATGGAATGTGGAGAAACTATGTGCGTCAGAACAGACTTAGTTTCCCTTGGAATTGTCACTCATTTACATTAAAGAACTCAGATGGGAGATTTCACTTGCTTTTAAAACTGATTCTTCTTTAAAAGTTTCTGATAATGCAGCAATACCTTCGTATACACTATTATTTATTGTTGTAAACTGCCCAGAGTTGCCTTGTATCTAGATGGGCAGCATAGAAATCCAGTAAATAAACGTTTTGCCAGAAGAGGTGTGTGGGTTGAGTTGGCCTCTGAGTCTGTGGCATAGTTTTTGGTGTTCATTGCGGATGCATATCTTGGGGGGGGGGCAGACAAGGGCTGCCGCTCCAGGGCGCAGAGATCTAAGGGTGCCATGAGACATTCTCCCTGTTGATGACAGGGTTGAGAGCACCCGGATCCTCAAAAGAGGAGGGGGAAGAGGAGGAGGAAAAGGACAGGCCACTACTATGGTTGTGGTGTGTGGGCGATCTGAAACACTTAAGGTTTATGTGGGTTGGCAGGGGAGACACCTGCCTGTTATGCTTAACTGTCCCTTAAAAAGGGTTGAGGCAAAAGGTGGATCTTGGAAATAAAGAATGGATTTCATATGGTTTTGCATGGGATCCTTCCCAAATTGCCACAAGTTCATACCTCTCATTAACATCTAAACACTCCACAATATTAATCATGGGTCCTCCGGTGCACGTCTGTGCAGTGGCGCAAAAACATGGCTCCATGGCATGGATTCACTTGATTTTCACATCGGATCATACTAAAACCACTGTCCCAAGATTGGGCCCATCTCTGCCCATAGATAGCACACCAAAAATCAGGGGCCTGTCAGTGCTTAGAATCATAGAGTTGGAAGAGACCTCATGGGCCATCTAGTCCAACCCCCTGCCATGCAAGAACCCCATCACAATATTCCCGACAGGTGACCATCCAACCTCTGCTTAAAAACCTCCAAAGAAGGAGACCACCACCCTCCTTTGTGGCAGCATATTCCACTGCCGAACAGATCTAACTGTCATGAAGTTCTTCCTAATGTTCAAATGGAATCTCTTTTCCTGTAGTTTGAAACCATTGTCCCAAGTCCTAGTCTCTGAAGCCATGGAAAACAAACCAGTCCCCTCTTCAATATGACATCCTTTCAAATATTTAAACATGGCTATCATATCCCCCCATCAGTCTTCTTTTTGAAAGGCTAAACATTCCCAATTCCCTAAGCTGTTCCTCGTAAGACATTTCTTCCAGACCTTCAACCATCCTGGTCGCCCTACTCTGCACCCGCTCAAGCTTGTCAACATCCTTTTTAAATTGAGGTGCACAGTACTAGACACAGTACTCCAGATGGGGTCTCACCAGAGCAGAATAGAGTGGTACTATCCCTTTCCTTGATCTAGATTCTAGACCAGGAGTCCTCAACTTAAGGCCCCGGGGCCGGTTGCGGCCCCCAAGGTCCTGAATCCGGCCCCTGGGACCAATTGCAACCCCCCCCCACCTACCCCTTTTTTGTGAGCAAGCCAGCCTCCGCAGCTGCTTTTGGACTGTGATCTGGCCCCCAGTGGTGTCTGGGTGGTGGAGGACCGGCCCGCTGTTTGAAAACTTTGAGGACCCCTGTTCTAGACACTATGGTTCTGTTGATGCAGCCAAGAATTGCATTGACTTTCCTGGCTGCCGTATCACACTGCTGACTCATGTTCAATTTGTGGTCCACCACATGGCTCCACAGTGGTGCAAAGACATGGAACCAAAGCATGGCATCTCAAGGATCTAACTCATTTTTATCCAGGATCACCACTAAACCATTCTCCCATCCTAGGCCTCATCTCTGCACACAGATTGCACCCCAAAAATCAGGGGTCCATCAGCCCGTGGCCCCACAGTGGTTCAAAAACATGGATCCAATACACAGATCCACTTGATTTCATATGATTTTTACATTGGATCATACTAAAACCACTGTCCCATCCTGGGCCCCACCTGTGCCCACAGATTGCACACCAAAAGTCAGATGTCTTTCAGCACATAACACCACAGTGGCGCAAAAACATGGGTCCAGGGTAGAGATCCACACAGATAACATAAGAACATAAGAAGAGCCCTGCTGGATCAGGCCAAAGGCCCATCTAGTCCAGCTTCCTGTATCTCACAGTGGCCCCACCAGATGCCCCTGGGAGCGCATGAGACTAAATATGTGTGTCCTGATACCACTCCCCTGCATCTGGTCCTTGAGGTACCCCGGTTTTAAGTTTGGAGATGATACATCTCCATCATGGTTTGTAACCTGTGATGGACTTTTCCTCCAGGAATCTGTCCAATCCCCTTTTGAAGGCATCCAGGCCAGATGCCATCACCACATCCTGTGGCAGGGAGTTCCACAGACTAACAACGCACTGGGTGAAAAAATATTTTCTTTTGTCTGTTCTTACTCTCCCAGCCCTCAATTTAAGTGGATGTCCCCTAGTTCTAGTATTTTGGGAGAGGGAAAAGAGCTTCCCTCTATCCACTATACTCATGTCCTGCATTATTTTGTACGTCTCAATCATATCCCCCCTGAGGCACCTTTTTTCCAGACTAAAGAACCCCAAATGTTTTAGCCTTTCCTCATAAGGGAGGTGCCCCAGCCAAGTAATCATTTTAGTCACTCTCTTCTGCACCTTTTCCAGTTCCACTATGTCTTTTTTGAAATGCGGAGACCAGAATTGTACACAATACTCCAAGTGGGGCCTTACTATCGTTTTGTATACAGTAATGGCATTATAATGTTGGCTGTTTTATTTTCAATCCCCTTTTGGATAATCTGTAGCTTGGAATTGGCCTTCTTCACCACTGCCAAACATTGGGTAGATACCTTCATGGAGTTGTCCATCAACACACCAAGATCTCTTTCCTGATCCGTCACGAATAGCTCAGCGCCCATGAGTTGATAGAAAAAGTTTCGATTTTTTGCCCCAATATGCATTACTTTACATTTGGCTATATTGAAACGCATTTGGCAGCCCATTCCCCCAGTTTGGAGAGATCCTTCTGGAGCTCTTCACAATCTTCTCTGGTTTTTACTGCACGGAAAAGTTTGGTGTCATCCGCAAACTTTGCCACTTCACTGCTTATCCCTGTCTCCAGGTCATTTATGAATAGATTGAAATGCACCGGTCCCAGGACAGATCCCTGGGGCACACCACTTTTCACCTCTCTCCATTGTGAAAATTTCCCATTGACACCTACTCTTTGTTTCCTGGATTTCAACCAGTTCTCAATCCATAAGAGGACCTGCCCTCTTATCCCCTGGCTGTGCAATTTTCTCAGAAGCCTTTGGTGGGGGACTGTGTCAAAAGCCTTCTGGAAATCCAGATAGATGATATCCACCGGTTCACCCAAATCCACATGCCTGTTGACCTTTTAAAAGAATTCTAAAAGGTTTGTCAGGCAGGACTTACTATTGTTTTTATAGGACGGTCCCGAAACCACTCTCCCATCATAGGCCCCAACTCTGCTCACAGATTGCACATCAGGAATCATGGATCTGTCAGTGAGTCCCTCGGGGGAGGGAGCAGGATGGGAACCCAGCCCCGTGTTGTTCTCCCCCCTCCCAGGAGAAATGTTGTGCAGATGCTCATTCCCTGACGAGTGTCTTGTAAGCTCACACGCAGAAGATGGTTCCCGTATGGCTTCCTGTTTATTCACAGAAGAAATCTTTAGGAAATACAGTATAATGATGTTTATTAAGATACAAAAATTCAAAAGGAAATTTTAAAAAGAATTTAGAGAACTTAGCCATACCAAGAACAGTTACATCAAAATAAAGATCTATCCTACTCTAAGTAACTCTAACCAACTGATGTCAGGAATCAATTTCTAAAATCTAGTAAGCTACATAAACATGGATCGTTAGCTTAATCATGGCTAAGCAGGGTCGGGCCTGGCTAGTACTTGGATGGATGACCAGCGGAAATACCAGGTGTTGTAGGCGCCTGGAATAGGAACTGGCAAGCCACTCCAGTATTCCTGCCAAGAAAACTCCATGGACATGGGATCACAAAGAGTCGGTCACGACTGTAATGACACAACAACAAATGTGGTCTCTGTAACTGCCCCAGTCAGCAATCTGATTGCTGCATTTTGAACCCATTGAAGTTTCCTTTAGACTTTCCATGGATAGTCCAGTCAGGGCGTCACTTAAACCTACAACTATTACTACAAGACTACTACATATCCCATGTACCTGGAATTTTTATAAACCTGAGTTCCACGTGGCTTTGTCCCCCACTAAAAGCTCTTTGGTTGCAGAAAAGAAAGAAACCCGCAAGAGAAGGAGGAGGAGGAGAAAGTGCGTGCAATGGGGTGGGGTGGGGAGGTGGGGGGAAATGGAGGTGGGGCGGTGTTGCAATTGGTGTTGGGGGTTTTGAGGCCAGGAATTAATAAAAACTAACAGATTCAAGTGAACCAAAGTGATGCCATGTTGATTCCTCTGTATGCCTTGTATCTGTACCTTATTGTGCTTTGTAAGCTGTCTGAAATTGTTTCAACTTCACTGGAATGTCTGTGCCTTGGCAAGAGAGAAAGAACAGCCTGTGTTGATAACAATGGAGGGGGGGGGGGCAAGGAGAATGGTGTAGGATGTCTTTAACAAAGAGTTACAGCTTTCCTAAGGAATGTTGTTGATTGGGGAGGGACATCTCATGCTTTTCTGTACTTAAATGTGTACCCTGCCTCTGTTAGTTGCGACTTTCCCCTTCCGCTCCAGGGGGAATGGTCCACCCCTTCCTTTATCCAGCTGAATAAATGAATGGTGATTTGGATCTCTGCTTGTCTCAGAATTTTTGGCCAAGTTATTCTGATACAAGAAAACTGTTTGGGATTAGCCTGGGCTCAACAGGGGGGAGAGGAACGAAGCTACTTTGGGCGTCTTTGGGCAGGGGGAGGGTCCTTTTGATGCCTGTACCCCCCCCTTGGGGGTTGGGTGGAAGGAGCAGGGAGGCTGCGATCCTTTGCGTCTGTAGGCAGGAGGGAGGAGGAGGAGGAAGAGGAGGTGTAAACTCGGGAGGTAAGGAGGGATAGGGCCCCTTTCTGAAACCGTTCGGATTCCCCCCTCTCCCACTGCCTTTCCGGGGACCTCTTCATCTGGGAAGGGAGGAGGGGGCATTTGGAAATGGGGGGGGGGGGGTGGATGAAGAAGGAGAGACAAAAACTCCCCTGCCCCTCCAGATCTGCCTGGGAAACCCTTTGCCAGTCAATTTTCTTTTATACAAATTTCCCATAGGAATGCACTGAAAATGGAGTAATCCCATTTTTATGTTATAAAGATTTGCCCCATAGGCGATTATGTTAAGCAAATTTCCCCTATCTCTGGAATTGTTTATGTTGTACAGATTTTATGTTATACAAACTGTTATATCAGGGTCCACTGTACAGCATAACTGCTGATTGTGGTGCTGAGCTGTTGCCCCTCCTATGTTGGGCCATCCTCCTGTGAAGACCAGTGTAGAGGTCTTCACACTCCTCACTGCATTGGACCACATATAGTATATTGTTCCTCTTGCTCTTCTGGTGTTGAGTGCATTGGGTGGACCTAGGGACTCCTCAATTGACATGGCAGGGATCCAGTCATTTGAAAGGCCTGGTGGGGTTTTCCTAGTTAATAGACTTCTCACAAGGCAATTACTCTCTACTCTGTCCTGCAGTTCTTCTAACAGGATGGGTAACAGAGGGAAATGTAGGATGCTGCATCCTACATGTAAAAAGGATGAATTGCACAGATATAGTAGGATGGGAGACAGCTGGCTGGGAAATAGTACCTGTGAAAGGCATCTGGGAATCTTGGTGGACGACAAATTGAACATGAGTCAGCAGTGTGATGCAGCAGCCAAGAAAGCCAATGTGATTCTTGGTTGCATCAACAGAACCATAGTGTCTAGATCAAGGGAAGTGATAGTACCACTCTCTTCTGCTCTGGTCAGACCCCACCTGGAGTACTGTGTCCAGTTCTGTGCGCCTCAATTTAAAAAGGATGTTGACAATCTTGAATGGGTCCAGAGGAGAGCAACTAGGCTGGTTAAAGGTCTGGAAGAAATGTCTTACGAGGAGCGGCTTAGGGAACTGGGAAAGTTTAGTCTTACAAAAAGAAGGCTGAGAGGGGATACAAAAGCTATGTTTAAATAATGTGTTTGTGGGTTTGAAATGAACAGGGATGTGGTGTTTGCCAAAAATCATTTTAAACTTCTCAGACACTCAAGCCATGTCTGAAATGACCAGGTACTTCCGTCAGCTCCTGGACTCAGGCTGATCCATTGTTCTTCTGAGTCGGCACACTGCTTCGTTGAAGGCCCACTTTGGATATACACAGGCCTTAAGTGCAATCTTCAGGTGCCTGTCTTGCTTCTTATTGTCTTCTGTGGAGGTGGGAATGCTCCACGCTCTGCTACTTATCAGGAAGTGATTTCAACAATCTCCAGACAAATAAAAATACTTCATATTTCCACCATCAAGGCCATAGCTAACGACCCATACTTAATGGGTGATGGAAAGGTTAAAGGATCTTCCCAATACACATTCAATGCACTTTAGGCCAGTACTGGTGAACCTATGGCACGGGTACCAAAGGTGGCACTCGCAGCCCTTTCTGTGGACACCTGACATCACTCCTTCGCAGTCACCTGTATTCAGGTTAAATTGCTGTATTGGGACTTTGCAAAAAATTAGTGGGCTTTGAATCACAGTTTGGGCACTCAGTCTCTAAAAGGTTCACCATCACTGCTCTAGGCTATTGTCCACCTAATTATCCTATTGATACTATTGTCTATCTATCAAGACTAGACATGGGCACGACTTGGCGAAATTCTTGTTTCCGTTTCCGTTCCTCGTTTCCGTTACGCAACGGAACGAAGAACGACAATTACTCTGCCAGAACTCGAACTCGACCGATAAAAGAAAAATTGGGTCTGATTTGTCGTTGTCGTTCATGGCATCGCAGTGATCGCGCGATGCCAAGTGGCACAGAAAAAAAGTTTTAAAAATTAAAAAAAAAAACCCGATTCCCGGCCAAAAAAGCAGGCGAAAATATGCCTGCCTGAGTGAGGGCACCTACCAGAGGGGTGGTTTCTGAGGGGGGGGTCCCTGGCCTCCCCCCTCCTCTCCTGGGCTGCTCTGGTGGGGGGCATCCTCGTCGTCTCGCCAACTCGCCAAGCGGCGGCACAGAAAAAAAGTTTTAAAAATAAAAAAAACCCTGATTCCCGGCCAAAAAAGCAGGCGAAAATATGCCTGCCTGAGTGAGGGCGCCTACCAGAGGGGTGGTTTCTGAGGGGGGGGGTCCCTGGCCTCCCCCCCTCTCCTCTCCTGGGCTGCTCTGGTGGGGGGGCATCCTCGTTGTCTCACCAACTCACCATGCCATGCCATGCGGTGCGGGCGGGGGATCCAACATGGGGCGACCGCAATATTTATTTTGAAATCGTGGTCCAAAAACACACCAAAGCACCACAGAAAAATGCAAAAATAGCTATTTTAAAACTGCCTGAATTTTTACAGTAGCAGCAGTGGGTTTTTCTTGCAACAAAACGTCTCCATTTATTTTATTTTATTTTATTTTAATTTTTATTTTTTTACACCTGCGCAATGATGGGCTGGCCATGGGAGTGGACCATGCAAATTTTTGGAGCCATTCCACCAATTGCATGGCCATTTGGTCAGGTTTTGACCGAGACTTCAGGGATGTGCCAGTCGGGCATAAAAAGCCCACTAACCCTAGCCCGAACCCGAACCCTAACCCTAAGCCTAACCCATACGCCAGTACACTGTCCTTCTTAGTGGGTCAGAGAGGCACTCAGAGGTGCACCCCACTAACTCACCCTAACCTTACCCGTAACCCTAAGCCTAGCCCTTGCACTAACCCTAACCCTAAGCCAGATCGGTGTACTCACATTGCACTACACGCAAGTACACTTCCCTTCTTAGTGAGCCGTAGGGCGCCCATAGGGGTCCTCTCTCACTTCGCTCCCCAGCCCAAGTGCACCGTACACCAGTACACCAGTATGCCAGTATGCTGTCCTTCTTAGTGAGTCAGAGTAGAGGCACCCAAAAGAGGTGCCTCTGCCTGCCACTGCAACTTGGTATGCATATCCAATTGGCTATGCGTACCCTTTTGTAGCGGGCCAGAGGAGGCACCCACCCCAGAGAGGTGCCTCCAGGAGCCTGCACCCCCCCAAACCAGTACTAACGACAGAGGAAAAAACGACAAACGAAACGACAATTTTTTTGAGAAATTTCGCAAAGAACGGAAACGAGCCGAAACGGGCCGGCTCCGACACACAACAACTTGAAACGTCATTTTTCCTGGTCGTGCCCATCTCTAATCAAGACTGTTCAAGCAATTGTCCATCTTATGAGCCTATTTCAGACCAGGGTGACATGAGGTCAATGTGAATTATGAAATGGAAGACTCGCAATTAGCTTGCAGACTGATGAGCCAAGACACATTTAAATCTCTCAAGAAAAGAAGACCAGTTGCCATGGCTCAAATTCCAGATTATGTCTTAATTAATTAATTTATTGTTACTATCTTGCTATAACATTTCCAAATTCTCAATGTTGAGAGTAAAACCTTAGCCAAGACTGTGTTATTGATTGAATTTCTCCCGACAGGATAAACTTCAAATAACCTGTGGGGATTATGTCAATATTTGGATGTTTCCTTCTCTAAATTTCTATCATTCTTTTTTGAAACTGATGAGCTATTGGGTTTGCTTCATAACAACATTTCACAACTGCTTGATTTTTCAGCTGGAGTTCACATGTTTGCATCTACATTTTTCCAGTAGCTTTGCAG
Organism: Phrynocephalus versicolor; assembly: GCA_023846285.1. Classification (NCBI taxonomy): domain Eukaryota; kingdom Metazoa; phylum Chordata; class Lepidosauria; order Squamata; family Agamidae; genus Phrynocephalus; species Phrynocephalus versicolor. The sequence goes on along the minus strand of JAHTLZ010000257.1, from coordinate 15,049 downwards.
CAACTTGTCTTGGTTTCTCAATGGCATCTGCTGAGCCATGCAGCCCATTTGCCACCAGATGTCCAAGGGATGTAGCATCTTGAGCGGGTCTTTGTTGATCTGATCAGCAACCTATCTGGTATGGATTTGTATTTATTTCCTCTCCTCATAACTGGTGTTTGGTTAAACCAGTTGGTTTGTGTTGGGGATCTTTGTTGGATCGGCTGTTGCAGATGATTTTTCGTTGCTTTAATGAGAGAGACACCTCTTGTGTTACTAAATGAAAGAACTATTTATTTAACTAGAAGGGAAGGGTACACTGGAGGTTTTCTAACAACTACACTAACAGCCATCTTGCTAGTCTACGAACATGCTTCTCTCCTCTCTCTAAGAATACAAGGCACACACACACACTAACTAGACTTCCACCAGAACATTCCAAGTGGTGTGATCTCAACAACCAATCGGCTTCACTTTTCATATTAAATCCAGCCCATAATACTCTACATTCACATTAATCCTGCAATGGCTGAAATGTAAATCTTGCCAAATATTCCAACAGCTTGGCTTCTCAGCTGAGATCTGCCTGGCTTGGGAGATCCTTCAAGTAGTGATGCAAACACCAACATGGCCCTCAACCTTCCTGAAATATGTGAGCCCTTGCACCTCAACAATGCTTGGGTCCAAGCTCAGGCCTAGAGTGCTGACACTTGACAATTTAATCTTTTCCTCAACAATGCTTGGGTCCAAGCTCAGGCCTAGAGTGCTGACACTTGACAATTTAATCTTTTCCTCAGTCCCGAGACATTGATCCATTGGTGTATTATTCTGTACTTACATTAAACATAAGAACATAAGAACATAAGAAGAGCCATGCTGGATCAGGCCAAAGGCCCATCTAGTCCAGCTTCCTGTATCTCACAGCGGCCCCACCAGATGCATCTGGGAGCTCATGAGACTAGATATCTGTCTCCTGATACCACTCTCCTGCATCTGGCCCTTGAAGTACCCTGGTTTAAAGCCTGGAGACTACACATCTCCATCATGGTCTGTAACCTGTGATGGACTTTTCCTCCAGGAATCTGTCCAGTCCCCTTTTGAAGGCATCCAGGTCAGATGCCATCACCACATTGTGTGGCAGGGAATTCCATAGACTTACAACGCGCTGGGTGAAAAAATATTTTCTTTTGTCAGTTTTTACTCTCCCAGCCCTCAATTTGAGTGTATGTCCCCTAGTTCTGGTATTTTGGGAGAGGGAGAAGAGCTTCCCTCTATCCACTTTACTCATACCCTGCATTATTTTGTATGTCTCAATCATATCCCCCCTCAGGCGCCTTTTTTCCAGACTAAAGAGGCCCAAATGTTTTAGCCTTTCTTCATAAGGGAGGTGCCCCAGCCCACTAATCATTTTAGTCGCCCTCTTCTTCACCTTTTCCAGTTCCACTATGTCTTTCTTGAGATGCGGTGACCAAAATTGTACACGATACTCCAGGTGGGGCCTTACTATTGTTTTGTATAATGGCATTATAATGTTGGCTGTTTTATTTTTAATCCCCTTTTTGATAATCCCTAGCATGGAATTGGCCTTCTTCACCGCTGCCGCACTGTACATAGTCGTCTTTAACTTCCCTATCATTCCCATTAGACCAGTGGTTCCCAATCTTGGGGTTGGGTTAGGACCCCTTTGGGAGTCAAACAACCATTTCACAGGGGTCCCCATGAGCCAGTGAAGAAAAAGGCACAAACGGCTTGGGTCTGGAGGAGGAGGGGGAGGAAGGGGGGGAGATTGAGTTACATCTTGATAGGTTGGAGGGGATGTCAATCATTGGCACTGGAGGCTGCGATTGGCTGAGGGTGCCTGTAGAGGGAAGTTCTCTATGGCCCCTGCGGTAGGGGCCTGACGAAGGGGGCTTGTGGCCTCTTCCAAGCAAGGCAAAAGGTCACCACAACATGAGGAACTGCATTAAAGGGTCACAGCATTAGGAAGTTTGAGAACCACTGCATTAGACAATCCTCACATTTGTCTTTAGATAACAGCACTACAATTGGACCCACAGATATCACTTCCTTCTCTTTCTGCTGGCCTTGCTGCCACTATAGGGTTCTTTTCTTTCATGACAATTGAAGACAATGCAAATGCTTTGGCTAGATGCCCAATCAGTATGTTTACACTTACTCCCTCTTTTGTTTCCATCAGGTAATAGGCAGGAATATAAGAATTTGGAAAACCTGTGAGAAACAGGGAATGGAAATCTAGACACTCAAAAGGAGGAAAAGGCAGGAAGGAAGCCAGCCAGCTACACAGGAAATTTCACCTTTGGTTAATCATATTTATGAACCCCTGATGGTCTGAGTGGAAAAAAATCAAGAGCAAGGAATGTACTGCAATGTGCCTATGCAACAAAGCAAAGTCCATCTACAAGATAAAAAAAACAAAATGAATCAATGAAACATGGAAAGCCAGTAAGAATGAAGACTGATCATATTGACTGTGAAAACCATCGGATAGTGGACAAACTTCTTATTCCTTCTATCACAATACAACTAACACCTATTCTCCTGCATAGAACAACTTTCCCCTTTCCCACAACTTTAAAACGTTAGTCACACTCACTCTATATACCATAGCACAGAGAGAACTCCTAGTTTCCTGAGCTCTTTGCCTTCTGAAGTTACCAGCAAAAGAGTCTGGCAAAACGTCAGGAAGAAAAGCTTCCAGAACACAGCCAAACAGCCCGAAAAAACTCACAACACCTAGTGGATAAATTGGATAAATCAATGCAGAGTATAGACAGCTTCAACCAAAAGAACAATCTTTGTTCACATCTAAAAACTAACACAGGAGAAATCATAAAAAACATACAAATTAGAAAGTATTGTTGTCAGAAAAGTCACCTTGGTCTTTGTAAAAAAAAAAATGGGCAAACTGGAGAAAAGATGCAAAGAATCTGGAAAGAGCTTCAGTCGTAGCAGTGCCCTTAGTGTCCATAAAAGGACTCACGCAGGGGAGAAACCATTTAAATGCATGCAATGTGAAAAGAGCTTCAGTCAGAGCAGTAACCTGAGTAAACATAAAAGAACTCACACAGGAGAGAAACCATATAAATGCATGGAATGTGGAAAGAGCT
>JAHTLZ010000257.1:0-10210 GCA_023846285.1 Phrynocephalus versicolor | reverse complement strand
CCCCCGCCCGTCCGAATTTGCGTCATACACATCTGCCACATACATTGGCATCTTTGACAATTTATTTTCTACCTCTGGCGCTCATTCAATGTTTTCCCTAGGTCTTAATTGCCCTCTTGTTTGATCTATCTTTTACAGGCGGCTGGGAAGTTTTTAGGAGTGTCGGTGGTCCTTGACAAATGTTTAAATCACCCTTGCTAGGGAGGCGCTCTAGGTGAGCCCACAAGGGTGTGAAAGAAACAGAGATAAGACTTTCCTGGGCGGCTGGTTAGCCTCAAAGGATCTTAAGACACATGTTAACTAACTGGTGTGTAAGATAAATTGGTTTCTATTTTAAATAAGGCTACACATTAATTGGCATCCTTGAATCTACTGCGCCTGCTCTTGGGCCTTCCAATTCAAAACAGGAAGCCCCTCCTTGTGGTGGCTTGCCTGCCGGAAGGCCTTGACCAGTGTTTGTCTGCAGAAACAAGGTTCGCCTTTTTAACATAAGTGTGTGTACATAGGGAGTGCTTTGTGAACATTGCTACCTCTAAATATATAATTTGTGTCCTTTGTGTGGCTACATTATATAGGATAGAGCTTGGAATACATTGTTATTGAATACATGGGGTTGTCAGTGCCTGGGGGTTACTAAAACAGATATGGACGCTAATCCATACCCTTCAGGGCGACCAGAGGAACCCTCATACTGTCAGAGTGTCTTCTCCTGCCAAGACCTGCCTGCTTTTCCCATTCTGCGTGACTGAGGGGTCTAATCTTGAAAGAAGACAAGAAAGTATAAACTAAAAATTGAGCATTCTCTTTTTTTTATGGTAGTTTTATTGAGCTTTCTTATAAATGATAGGGTGAAGATAGGGAAGGCGCTAAAGCAGGGGTGTCCAAACTCTTTGTAAGGAGGGCCAGATTTGGTGGCTGGGAATGCGTGGGGGGCTGGCTGCTCCCTGCCCCCAACTGCAAGCCCCACCCACTGACCCTTTGCAAGCCCCACCCACTGACCCCCCTAAGCCCCACCCACTGACTCCTTGCAAGCCATCAACTGCTTCTTCAGCTTCATCCTGTGGACACTGCAGCAGGCATTGGCAAGGAAGGAGCCGGCAGTGGCAGCCCTGTCATCCCCACTATGCTTACCAAGGGCACTTTGGGGAATTGCTCACAGCTGGGAAAAATTTATACTTAGACTATGGGAGAGAGATTGGTTTAGAATCCGGCTTCAAGATGTAGGCAGTTAGAATTAAGATCCTAGCTAGTCTAGGCATTAAAATTTACATAGTACAAGGTAGTAAGAATATCTTAGATTTTATTATTTTTAGGTAATATTGTATGATTGTATCTGATAAGCATTTTTATATTTTTTCATTTATTTTTATAAGTTTTTTTTTCATTTTTGTAATTTAGAATAGTGAATAAAGCTATTTTATTGAATTGATGCTCTTAGATTATTTTTCCCTTTAAAAGAACCCACAGGGACTCAGGGAATTCCTCGGCCAGCAACGCTCCTACCCCTGGGTTCCATTACAGGGTCATCCAGCTAGAGGGCTAGTCTGTCATTGCTTGTGTAAACAGAAAAGTCTCACTACAACACTGGTTGGCAAGTTCTTTTTAGTGGCCACTGGCAGGAGGGCAAAACTATTTTTTTTTTATTCTTTGCATTTTTCTCCCTTTATGGTTTGATCTTGCTTTATGCAGTATTACGGTACTAAATTTATTCAATTTAAACTCTTGGCACATCCTGGCTCTCTCTGATGTCTACTTGTAGTAAAATGTGAATTGGCTTTCTGCATTTTTTCTTTTAATTCATTTAAGGTTTAATATATTTGTAGCCCATGGATAACTGAATCCTACTGTAGTGCAGGGCTGAATAAAATGAATAAAAACTTCCCAGAACTCTTCGCCTTGGCCGGGAAATCATCACTGGCTTTCTTCCAGCGGACACCATGCTTAGGTTTACCTCTTCCCTGCAGATTCACTTACAACCCACACAGGAGCTGGGAGAGGCACCAGTTATAAGGTATTCCTGTTTGCTCCTTTTAATGCTTGGTATGGAATAGGCAATTCAGAGCTGTTCCCTTTGCAAAAGAGCTGCTAGGAGAGAGGGGAAATGGCAGAAGCTGCGGCTGGGGGTGGAGCTGAAAAATGCCCTGTAAGCTCAAACCCTGTAGAGTCTTCCTTTTTATCCTTTCCTCCTGACCTTAAACATGTTCATTCTGGTTGCTCTCCCCTCCTACCCCCAGCAGCACACACACTCTTGTAGAGAAGAGCCCCACAATAGAATCTGTGGGATGGCCCTATATGAACAAGTGAAGAACTGGCCATTTGTGAAGGCAAGCAGAAGGATGGAGCGATCCTAATTCATCCCTCTCCTCTTTTATACACTTCATGGAAAAGAGCCACCCCCTCAAACCTCTCCCACCTCCCTTGGTAGTATCCCTCTCCAGTCCTCAGCCTTTGTATGGAGAAGCTCCCTTGGCCTGCCTTATACACACATGCCCTATGAGTTCACCTCCCCACTTATTTATAAATTGAACCCCCTCCCCCATTTTGCCCCTCTCCCCAAGACTCCCCTCCTTTTCGGGCCCGAAGTGGGAAATTCTCCAGGAGGCCCCTTTTTGCAAAATCCCTCCACCAGAGACCCTTGAGACACAGTCTTGCAACAACCCCCCCCCCCCCAAAAAAGCAGGCAGTCTCCACGGGGATAGATTGGTGCATCAGGTAATTAGTCGGAAGCCTAGGGTATCTAAATCTAGTGTAGAGACGTCTTGAAAAGGTAGGGGGTGGTATATAAGCAGAACACTTTGCTTTTTTGCTTTGCTTCTCAACAGTCCTGCCCCTCCACCACCAACAGGCACTCTCCCCTCTCCCCAGGACCAGATTCATGTATAGGGTAAGTAGTCTAAAGCCTAGGGCCTCTCAATCTAAGGGGTCCTCCACAGTTCTGCCTCCGTCACCAGCGGGCAATCTCCCCTCTCCCAAAATTGCAAACCCAATACTTCATGTGACAACTGTGCCCAGTAATTATGAGGCTCATGGCTGTTCTCTTTGGCAGTTGGCCAAATCCTGACCACTAGGCCCCCAGGAATGGAGGTGGGTTTGGTCCACTTTCTCTTTCTTCAACCCACAAGCTTTGTGGTGCCCCAACGGAGCAGATACAAAGAAGACATAACATTTGGGCAAAGGGGGTACAGGTTGAACCACGTTCTTCTCTGTTCTCTGGAAAGCCAGTTCACTCATGTTTGGAATGTGTGTGTGTTGTGTCATTACAGTCGTGACCGACCTTTCGTGACCCCCATGTCCATGGAGTTTTCTTGGCAGGAATACTGGAGTGGCTTGCCAGTTCCTACTCCAGGCACCTACATCACCTGGAATAAATTGTTATAAATGACCCTTAATGCTTAAGTCATGGAGGGAGAAAAAAACCTTCCCTGACCAGGAATCGAACCCGGGCCATGGCAGTGAGAGTGCCAAATCCTAACCTCTAGACTACCAGGGAGAAGGACAAGGAAGAAGCCAGCACGGGTAAATTTCTCAGTCAAGCCGTCCAACAGACTCATGCAAGAGAAGCCCCACTGACAGGAACCTCCGTCCATCTGTCCATCCAGCATTGAATTTTGTTCCTGCATCAGAACTCTCCCCAATTGCACTGCAGTCACTCACAGGGCTCCAGGAGATCTTCCTGCATTGTCCTGTCCTATCCTCATTTCTGCATCAACAAAGAAGGTGGCAGACATCAGCTGCACCAGTGGTGCAGGGACAGCATGCGAGTTTTCCAAGCTTGTGACATGGGTTCGATTCCCAGCTGGTGCAACGCCCCATTCTGCCGTTTCTTTTGCTCAGATTTAGGCTACAACAGCACAGCCCTCCCAAAACACACTCCCACCCTCAAGCCTCCACAATAGTTACTGCGCTGGGGAGGTGTGCGATTAGGCTTTTTAGTTGGCATATCTGTAGCCATATGTTGCCATTTCAGAAAGCAACAGCTTCTGAATGCAAAGGCCTGATTTTCTCTGTAGCAGCCGACAAGTTGTGCCAACACGCTAGCCCTTCCCTCTATCTTACCTCATTCTTCCTTAGTAAAGCTGGATTTATTTGTCTTCTCATAATACTAGTAAAGCATGCCAACAAGTGATCTCATTGTCTTACTAGTTAAGTTTGTCAATTAGAGAACTGCCTCTTATCTAAAGCTTACAAATGATAGCAATGCACATAGGTACCAGTACACATAGTACTGCATAATAATTTAGACCTCCCATGTAATGCCCCTAACCTTATTTGGGGAATTTACTACTGCAACACAAAGAGATGATGTAATCATCTATGCTAATTACCTAGGGTAGAAGGTTAAGAAAAGGAGGCCTCCCCAGAGGGGTGGAGCTCTCCGCTGGATGGATTTTCGTGTCTGTGTTTGTTTCAGTGTGTGTGTGTGTGTGTGTGTGTGTGTGTGTGTGTGTGTGTGTGTGTTCTTCAGTACCCACTGTCCAGGATTATTGCTACAGGGAGGGTAAAAAAAAAAGGAGGTGTCCCAAGTGAAGGGTTTCGGAGTCATGGCAGCCTGCATCGAGAAAAGTGCCAGGTCGATGTGGCATGGCATGATCCTTAGAGCCTGCCCCAGACTCGGGGTCTATCTCTTGCAAATCCAGATCCACTGTGGCAACAAAACCCGGCCTTGCTTTTTGACATTCCCAGTAAGGTGGTTGTGGTGTGTGAGATATTTGGAAAGAGGTTTCACCTTTACCAAAACCCAGGGAGTTTCCTTGGTGGATTATGGATTCAAGGCCTGTTTTCTAAGTTGATGTTGTCTGCTATGTCACCGTGGGCTTCAGAGAAGCCAAAGAGAAGGAGAGGGGGATAGAATGTCCCTGGGAAGGAACTGAACCAGGTCTATCAGCAGCGAAAGGGCCAGATCCTGACCACTTTGGTCAGATAGTGCAATCAATCAATCAGTCAATCAATCAATCAATCAATCAGACAATCAATCAATCAGACAATCAAACAACCACTGGCCATGTTTGGCTCTGCAATAATGCTTTTGGTCTGAGAACTCTACAGCAGACTTCTTTTTTCTAAGGAGGCCAAATGTTGAGAAGCGGTGTCAGGCATGAGGTCCCATATCAGGTGTCTCTCAGATTTGTACTGCCACCAGCTATGGTGTAATGGACACATCTAGCCTCTTCATGGGAAGCCCTCCATTCTCCATCAGAACGAGCGCAGGAGGTAGGGACCGAGGGCTGCTCCTCTCATTTGGCCCATAACTAGGCCAGGAAACCATTGTGCAAAGCATGGCTCCCCTGCAACAAGGGGAAGGTCCTTTGGGAACAGGAGCTGTCAGAGAGATGCTGTTTGGTAAAAACAAGATAACACAGAGACCTTTGCCAAAGCCCGGGATTGAACCAGGGACCTTTAGATCGTCAGTCTAACGCTTTCCCAGATGAGCTACTTTGGCTGCTTACAGAGGAAGACAAGCACAATGCCACAGTGCAAACTCTGACCAGGTAGGTGTGATCTCCCCTTGAGAAGATAAGCTGCTCTTGGAACAGGAGGCTTGTCAACATAGGAGAGGGCAATGTACTGTTCTTGCCCACCATCAGGGTGCCCACTAAGCTGACATCTAGAGAGGCCCACAGTAGCAGTTCAAATGGACCCCAGTGCTCCAACACACTGAGACTCATTGATGGGAAGCAGGCAAATTATCATAGAATCATAGGACAGTGAAGTTGGAAGGGGGCTACGAGGCCATCAAGTCCAGCTCCCCCCCCTCCATGCAGGCATACAAGTCAAAGGAGATCTGCCAGGTGGATGTCCACATTTCTCTTGCAAGGAATCCAGTGTTGGAGCCCTCACCACCTCCTGGGGGCAATCTATTCCCTTGTCATACTGCTCTAACAGTTAGGAAGTTTCTCCAGATATTTGACTGAAAGCTGGGTGCTCTTAACCTGGGACCGTTGTTGCGTGTCCTACACTCTGGGATGACCGAGGACAGATCCTGCCCTTCCTCTGAATAACAGCCCTTCAATATTTTTGAAAAGTACTATCCTATCACCCCTCACTCTTCTTCTCTCAAGGCTAAACATTACCAGTTCTTTCAGCCTCTCCTAATAGAGCTTGGTTTCCAGCCCACCCACCCACCCCCCATCATCCTTTCTCCCTTCAGTGAGCTTGTTCCAGGTTGTCGGCATCTTTCTTGAACGATGGTGTCCAGAACTGGAAATAATATTCAAGCCGAGGCCTAACCAGTGCCCAACAGAAGGGGACAAGCACCTCACATGAAAAGAGATTCCATTTGAACATTAGGAAGAACTTCATGACGGTTAGAGCTGTTCGGCAGTGGAATCTGCTGCCACAAAGGAGGGTGGTGGAGTCTCCTTCTTTGGAGGTTTTTAAGCAGAGGCTGGATGGCCATCTGTCGGAAATACTGTACAGTGATGGGCTTCCTGAATGGCAGGGGCTTGGACTAGATGGCCCTTGAGGTCTCTTCCAACTCTATGATTCTGTGATTTGGAAACTGCACTTCTGTTAATCCAGCCTAAAATAGCATTTGTCTTTTTGTGTGTGGCCACATTACACGGTTGGCTTGTATTCAGCTTATGATCTACAGAATTCCAAGATCCTTCTCACATTTATTTATTATTTATTTATTTAACTTATATGCCGCCCACTACCCAAAGGTCTCTGGGCGGCTTACAATCCAAAGAATAAAACAATTTAAAATAGTTAAAAGTAAAATATCAATAAATCATCAATAAAAACTTTACACTAAAATCATTATCCTAAAATTGTCATCAGCGGACCCACAGTCTATATTATATCAATTAAAACCCTTCTGGAACAGTGCATTAGGTTTCTTCTTCCTAGGTGCAATACTTTGTACTTATCCCTGTTAAATTTCATTCTTTTGGTTTCAGCCTAGTGCTCCAATCTATCAAGATCCTTTTGAATTTTGTTTCTGTCCTCCAGCATATTAGCAATTCCACCCAATTTTGTGTCATCTGTGAATTTGGCAAGCATTCCCTACACTCCCTTGTCCAAGTCATCAATAAAATGTTGAAGTGCACAAGACCCTGGACTGAGCTTTGGGGTACCCCACATGTTACCTCCCCCCCCCCACTTAGAGAAGGAACCGTTGATCATTACTCTCGGAGTACGATTCTGCAGCCAATTATATTATGCCAAAACCACGAGACATCCCCGCAGGAAGGGGAAGGTCCTTTGGGAACAGTAGCTGTCAGAGAGATAGGACAGTTTGGTAAAAACAACACAACAAGGAGACCTTGCCAAAGCCCGGGATTGAACCAGGGACCTTTAGATCTTCAGTCTAACGCTCTCCCAGCTGAGCTACTTTGGCTGCCCATAGAGGAAGAAGGAGACAATCCCAATTTCTGCTTGCTACCCAGTTGGTAGGATTCATGGTGTGGCTTCTCAGCATAAGTGGCTTCATTCCCTGACCAGGTGAGCATGATATTCCCTTAGGGCGCTTTTACACGACCCCTAAAATCCGAGGCAAAGGGCTCCCAGATGTGGAGCTTAAAATTGTTTCCCCACCAGCTGCGCACTTTTTAAAAAATTAAGTACGACCACGCCCACCTAAGCGCGCCCCAGCACATTTAAAAAGTACCTGATCTCCGGAGGTAAAAAAAAATTCTGATGCGAATTGTAAAGCAATGAGTGCCGGGCTGTCCTTGCCTTCTGTTTGGTTTTTTTGCTCCCCGCCCCTTTAAGAGACTGGAATGCTTCCAGGGCTGCTCCCCAGGGCAGAGCAGAGGTGAGCCTGCATTCTTTTCTCCCTTTTTTTCTTCCTCCCCTCACCCCAGACAGGAGCAATGGCGTGTGGAGGGGTGGGAACACAGCAAGAGGAGCAAACCTCCAAGATCTCTGGTGCAAATTTAAGTTGCCAGCAGATCTTAGAGGTCGTGTAAAAGCGCCCTTAATAACATAAGCTAGTTTTCAAAGAAGAAGCTTGCTAGCATGTAATATGAAAACATGCGTGGAAGAAGGACCCAGCTTCAGCTCAGTCTCAGGGGGTCCTCACTTATAGCTGATGCAGTCACTTCTGCTAGGTTTGGCTCACCTCAGTCCCACCTCGAGAAGGGGCTTCCCACCTGCACAGAGTGATGGGCAAGAGGCTAATTGATTGTGGATGCTCAAAAAGAGCTTCAGAGCAGGAAGAAAACCAGAGGCTGTCCCCTCAGCCCAAGATCCTCCCTTGACAGAAAGAATTGGGCATCTTGAGCCTAGAGAAAAGAAGACTGAAGGGAGATACAGGAAGCTGGACTAGATGGGCTTTTGACCTGATCCAGCATGGCTCTTCTTATGTTCTTATGAGACATGATACCACTTTTCAAATATTTGAAGGGCTGTCACACAGAGGAGGGGCAGGATCGTTTCTCGACCATCTCAGAGTGTATGACCTGCAACAGTGGGCTCAAGTTAAGATAACTTGGCTTTCGGCTGAATATTGGGAAAACCTTCCCAACTGTTAGAGCAGTACGACAATGGAGGTAGAGGCATTCAAGAGAAATGTGGACAACCACCTGGCAGATCTCCTTTGATTTGTATTCCTGCCTTGAGCAAAAGGCTGGGCTGTTTTGCCAATGGGCCAGGCTCTCCTCTGGCAGAATCTAGGAGAGTTACAGGAGACAATTTTTTCAAGAGCTCGTAATTTCCACGCACCTTCACTAGTCGTAACTAGGAAAGAAAAGGGGAAGACAAACAGCTGCCTTGAAGGGGAATCTGCTCAAAAGAACACCTTTATGCACCATTCCATGGAGGTCCCAAAGAACCACAGAATCGTAAAACAGTGACGCTGGAAGAGGCCTACAAGGCCATAAAGCCGTACCCCCTGCTCTATTCAGGATTGCAAAACAAAGGTGGTCTCCCTGGCAGGGGGTCATGGAGGACCAGATGAATGTGGAGGTAGACCCTTCTTGAGATCCCACACTTGCCTGCTCACACTTGGCCAGAAAAGACATTTGCAGCTAAGTATTTTTGACCTGGACACTCAAGCCATAAGAACTTCGTAAAGCCCTTCCTATATTTGAGGGCAAGGGAATCTCCAGTCCCTGTCTGGTCTCCTTTGGAGGTTCTTCAGAAGAAGTTGGGTTTGTGGTTGAGCTCTTGGGCAGCCAAAGTAGTTCAGCTGGTTAGACTGAAGATCTAAAGGTCCCTGGTTCAATCCCGGGCTTTGGCAAGGGGTCTATGTTGTGTTGTTTTTCTATGCTGTGCTCTCTCTGACAGGTGCTGCTCCTAAGGTGGTGGCTGTGCTTGGCAGACTGGTCTCTGGCTCTGGGTGCTGGTCAACAGACAGTAGCAACCCTCTGTTCCAACAGTACTAAATTCTTATCATCTTTCCAAAATCTTCAATGGCATTAAAACAGCACAAGCAACAAAACAACAATATGGAGAACCTTGTAAGAAGAGGTGGTTCCTTTTTATATTGTGGGTTGTCCTCTACCCCCAAAAAGCAGCAGCCAATGAACAAATCTCAAAAAGACTGGAAACATTTTTTATGGGAGACTAAGAATCCCAGAATCCGCATGCCACCCTGAGGAGTATCTATGATAGCTATGTGATTCTGGCCATTGTAGCCCAAATAGCAACTCCCTTCCAATCTTTGTAGGGCACAGAGTCCTGGCTGCTGGACTACAAATCCCATTGGCTGAGGGCAATTGCCTTTCCCAGGACTTTGGCATGGAAGAAATCGGGGGTGGGAGAACTGGTCAAATTGGTATGGAGATCGGCCGTATACCTTGGGTTTCTAAGAACATAAGAAGAGTCATGCTGGATCAGGCCAAAGGTCCATCTAGTCCAGCTTCCTGTATCTCACAGTGGCCCCACCAGATGCGTCTGGGAGCGCACAAGACTAGATATCTATCTCCTGATCCCACTCCCCTGCATCTGGCCCTTGCAGTGCCCTGGTTTTAAGCCTTGAGATGACACATCTCCATCATGGTTTGTAACCTGTGATGGACTTTTCCTCCAGGAATCTGTCCAATCCCCTTTTGAAGGCATCCAGGCCAGATGCCATCACCACATCCTGTGGCAGGGAGTTCCATAGACTAACAACGCACTGGGTGAAAAAATATTTTCTTTTGTCTGTTTTTACTCTCCCAGCCCTCAATTTGAGTGGATGTCCCCTAGTTCTGGTATTTTGTGAGAGGGAGAAGAGTGTCCCCCTATCCACTTTACTCATGCCCTGCATTATTTTGTACGTCTCAAT
>JAHTLZ010000256.1:0-10580 GCA_023846285.1 Phrynocephalus versicolor | reverse complement strand
TCTGGGCACCTTGCTAGCCATCAGAGAACCCACACAGGAGAGAAGCCCTTTGAATGTCTGGAGTGCGGAAAGAGGTTCAGACATTCTGTAAGCCTTGCTAGCCATCACAAGACCCACACAGGAGAGAAGCCCTTTGAATGTATGGAGTGTGGGAAGAAGTTCAGTCAATCTGGAAATCTTGCTCGCCATCACAAGACCCACACACGAGAGAAGCCCTTTGAATGTATGGAGTGTGGGAAAAGGTTCAGTCAACCTGAATACTTTGCTAGCCATCACAAGACCCACACAGGAGAGAAGCCCTTTAAATGTATGGAGTGTGGGAAAAGGTTCAGTCGACCTGAATGCCTTGATAGCCATCACAAGACCCACACAGGAGAGAAGCCCTTTGAATGTATGGAGTGTGGGAAGAAGTTCAGAAATTCTGGGAACCTTGCTACCCATCAGAGAATCCACACAGGAGAGAAGCCCTTTGAATGTCTGGAGTGTGGAAAGAGGTTCAGTCAATCTGGAAACCTTGCGAGGCATCACAGGACCCACACAGGAGAGAGGTCATTTGAATAAGAACATAAGAAGAGCCATGCTGGATCAGGCCAAGGGCCCATCTAGTCCAGCTTCCTGTATCTCACAGCGGCTTCACCAGATGCGTTTGGGAACGCATGAGACTAGATATCTGTCTCCTGATACTACTCCCCTGCATCTGGCCCTTGAAGTACCCCGGTTTGAAGCCTGGAGATTACACATCTCCATCATGGTTTGTAACCTGTGATGGACTTTTCCTCCAGGAATCTGTCCAATCCCCTTTTGAAGGCATCCAGGCCAGATGCCATCACCACATCCTGTGGCAGGGATGTCCTTTTTAAAAAAATTAAATAATGCACCCCCTCCCCAAATAAAAAGCATTTGGAGGACATGTGCGAGAAGCAGCGTCTCCCCCGGGGGGGGCATTCCCCCACCCCACTGCCCCGACCCCGGACGGGGAGGTCGCCTGCTCCGCCTTCCCCAGCGCAAGAGACGGCTGGAGCGGGCGGGAAACGGGAGCGGGCGGGCGGGTGGCGAGGGGGGTGGAGGTGGGATTAGCCGGGCTTTGCGAGAGGCCACGCAGGGCTGGGGTTGCCGCGGACGGCGAGCCCCCCTCCCTCCTCCCGCCCCCCCCAGCTTCCCACTGGCTGCTCGAGCTGCCAATCGGTGTGGTAATGCGGCAGGAATGCTGCGCGCTTTAAGGAGCCGCTCCTCGCGCGGAGGCGGTGCCACCCCAGGCAAGCGGCGCTGAAGCGAGCCGCCCAGAGAGGAGGGGGCGTGCGTGTGTGTGCATGTGTGCATGGACAGCCTGGGGCGGCGGTAGCGAGGGGGCTGGTGCGCAGTGGTGGTTTGTGTCGTCGTCCCCCTCCACCGCCCGGCCGAGTTGCGGTGGCTGCCCTTTCTTTCTCCCCGCCGCCACCCTTGCGTCTCTCCTCCCTCCCTCTCTCTCGCCCCCTCCTCCTCCTCCTCGTGGAAAAAGTCCGCTCCGTCCTCCTGCCTGCCTGCCTGCCCACAAACTTTCTTTGGCACCGGGTGGAGGGCACGCAGCGCCTGCGGAGCCGCGGAGGGACGGGCTTCGGAGAGGAGCCCCGCGAGAGGCGAAGGACCGGGCGCAGGGAAGCCGAAGCGGGACGCCCCCGCGCGCGCGCGCACGGGACCAGGGCGGCCACCGCAGCCGCCCGACGACCCCCTTGTTTCCCCCTCTTGGCTTACTTGCTGGCGGCGGCAGGAGGAGTAGGAGCAGCAGCAGCGGCAACAGCAGGAGCCGCCGGAGCCCGCGCCAACTCCGCCCCGAGGCGCGCCAACAAGTGAAGAGCGGCGGCGGCGGCGCCCGCCCCCACGCGCTGCGGGAGCAAAGCGCAGAGAGCCCCTTGTGGCGGCCGCGGCGGCTCCTTGCTCAGATCCCTCCTCGGTCCCTGCTGCGGCGGTAACTTTTGTTTTTATTTTTAAAAAGCTCTGCTTCTCGGCATTTTTTTTTTTTTTCTGCTGCTCCCTCCTTCAGAAGATGGCAGTTCCCGGGAGGGCTGCCCGCTGCCATCGCAGGTCGTTACTTTTGGGTCGTTCCCCTCGCCCCTAAAGGAACGTTTGCGAGCTCTGCTGAGGGGCATGTAAGGACAGGAAAGGCAACCGGCATCTCTCTCTCTCTCTCTCTCTCACACACACACACACACACACACACACACACACACACCTATCCATGCCTGGGGAGGGGGGAGGGGAGGGGAGGGAGAACACGGGCTGCCCCTTCCCCCACCACACACACGC
Source organism: Phrynocephalus versicolor (assembly GCA_023846285.1). Lineage (NCBI taxonomy): Eukaryota > Metazoa > Chordata > Lepidosauria > Squamata > Agamidae > Phrynocephalus > Phrynocephalus versicolor. The sequence goes on along the minus strand of JAHTLZ010000256.1, from coordinate 8,297 downwards.
CCACTCAGCCCCGTTGGGAGCGGAGGAAGAGGCAGAGAAAACAGGGAAGGGGGAAGGAGGGGGGGCAAAAAAAAATTCCGTTGTACGGATTTTTCGCTGTACAAGTCTTACGTTGTACGAGGTATGACTGTATGTCCCCTAGTTCTGGTATTTTGGGAGTGGGAGTAGAGCTTCGCTCTATCCACTTTACTTATACCCTGCATTATTTTGTATGTCTCAATCATATCCCCCCTCAAGCGCCTTTTTCCAGACTAAAGAGGCCCAAATGTTTTAGCCTTTCTTCATAAGGGAGGTGCCCTAGGCCAGTAATCATTTTAGTCACTCTCTTCTGCACCTTTTCCAGTTCCACTATGTCTTTCTTGAGATGCGGTGACCAGAATTGTACACAATACTCCAGGTGCAGCCTTACTACTGGTCTGTAAAATGGCATTATAATGTTGGCTGTTTTATTTTCAGTCCCATTTTTGATAATCCCTAGCATGGAATTGGCCTTCTTCACCGCTGCCACACATCAGGTAGACACCTTCACGGAGCTGTCCACCAACACAGCTAGATCTCTTTCCTGATCCGTCACGGATAACTCAGAGCCCATGAGTTGATAGATGAAGTTTGGATTTTTCCCCCAATATGCATTACTTTACATTTGGTTACATTAAAACGCATTTCCCATTTCTCAGTCCATTCCCCCAATTTGGAGAGATCCTTCTGTAGCTCTTCTCAATCTTCTCTGGTTTTTACCACACGGAAAAGTTTTGTGTCATCTGCAAACTTGGCCACCTCACTGTTTATCCCTGTCTCCAGGTCATTTATGAACAGATTGAAAAGCACTGGTCCCAGGACAGATCCCTGGGGCACACTGCTTTTCACTTCTCTCCATTGTGAAAATTTCCCATTGACACCTACTCTTTGTTTCCGGGATCTCAACCAGTTCTCAATCCATAAGAGGACCTGTCCTCTTATCCCCTGACTGTGCAATTTTCTCAGCAGCCTTTGGTGAGGGACTGTGTCAAAAGCCTTTTGAAAATCCAGATAGACTATATCAACCGGTTCACCCAAATCCACGTGCCTGTTGACCTTTTCAAAAAATTCTAAAAGGTTTGTAAGACAAGATTTACCCTTACAGAAGCCATGCTGATTTTCTCTCAGCAAGGTTTGTTCTTTTATGTGTTTTAAGATTTTAGGCTTTCCACCATCTTCCCTGGGACAGATGTAAGGCTAACTGGCCTGTAGTTTCCCGGGTCCCCCCTCCTTCCTTTTTTAAAAATTGGTGTGACATCTGCTATCCTCCAGTCCTCCGGCACTGTGTCCGTTTTAAGAGACATGTTGCATATAACCGTTAAGAGATCTGCAATTTCATTTCTCAGTTCCCTAATAACCCTTGGGTGGATGCCATCTGGGCCCGGTGACTTGTTAATCCTTAAATTATCAATTAGTCCTAAAACCTCCTCTCTTTTAACCTGTATTTGATTTAGTCCTTTAAGCAAGAGGGGTGGTTCAGGGAGCGGAATCCGCTCAAGGTCCTCTGTCGTGAAGACAGACGCAAAGAACTCATTCAATTTCTCTGCAATGTCCAAGTCCTCCTTAACCTCCCCTTTTCCTCCCTCACCATCCAGAGGGCCAACTGGTTCTCTGGCAGGTTTTCTACTTCTAACATACTTAAAGAAGCTTTTATTATTACCCTTTATACTTCTAGCCATGCGTTCCTCAAAATCTTTCTTTGCCTCCCTTATCATCTTCTTACATTTCTTTTGCCAGAGTTTGTGTTCCTTTTTATTTTCCTCATTTAGGGAGGATTTCCATTTACAGAAAGACCTCTCCTTGCGCTTTAGAGCCTCTCTAACTCCACTCGTTAACCATGCCGGTGTCCTCTTGGACTTCAATGAGCTCTTCTTTCTTTGTGGTATGCACTTGTGCTGGGCCTCTATTATTGTTGTTTTAAAGAGGCTCCATGCACTCTGAAGAGATTGGATTCTTCTAACCTTCCCCTTCAATTTCTCTCTTAACTAGTTTCCTCATCTGAGGGAAGTTTGCCCTTCGAAAATCAAGGGTTTTGACTTCCGGGAACAGCAGGCTGAAGGTCGGACGGAAGATTGCGTTCTTGTCAGCTCGAGTGATCTTTAGAAGCGGAGCGTTTGGAGAGGGGCGACTTTGGCGTGAGTCTACCTAACCCCAAGGGGGGATCTTGGGGGCAGTACCCTGGCAGCGTCTGAAAAGAGCTGAGATAAGAAGAATTAAGTAACACCCCCAAGACTGTCGTAGCAGTGCAGGACGCACTGCAGAACAAGGGAGGGGAGGCAAAAAGCCCCGACGCTAGGGGATTAGAACGATACTCCGTTTTCTGACGCCCCAGACCGAACCAGCCACTGCTGTATCTTCCTTTCAACCAAGATAAGAAGACTCCCCCCCCCCAATTTATTAGAACTTAGCAACGTATGGTAAAACAGCTGGGGGAGGAACAGATTGGAAGAGTGATTTATATGCTGTATCTTAAGAGCCGAAACAGGGACTGAGAGAAAACGCACTCAGTAACCGTTAATGATTAATGGGTTATGAGGAATAAAAGTAAGACGATGCTACACAGCTAAAAGATCTAACCGTGGGAAGAGGAGGAGGGAGAAATAAAGATGGCGAATAGAGTTGATTGAAACGGCGACAGTTTAGAAGTACAGGAAAGCAGAGGAGAAGAGACTAAAAGCTTGGTGTCTAAACGTATTTGATTAAGGGTCACAGAAACTGGAACCCACTTGCTGAAATTTTATGTTTGCAGCCTGAATTGAATCCTTTGAAAAGCCAATGAATTAATAATATAAAGTACACCAAGTGCATAAAGAGTTAATCTATCACAAGTGAACTCAACGTAATTGAGCTGCCTGGGGAGAAACGGAAGTGAGTGTGAGAGCTGAAGTGATATGAACCTGAGGGAAAATTAAAGAAGGTCAGCTGTTGGAAATTGCAGCGGCCTCTGAAAGTAAGAGGTTAAACAAATATAAAGCTGAGGGTTCATAAAAGTGTCATCTTATATACTCTCCCATACGGAACTTACAGTGTATGCCTGATAGCCCAAGCAGCTTCAACGCAGAAAACATAAGCTGCCAAAGGTAACAAAGCTAATGGGTTCAAAGAAGGGACAATCATCTATAGGTGCTTATGTGACCCAAGGCCAACAAAAAAGGAATTCAATAGCAGAAATGGAACAAAACATGGATCTGAAGGAATTTTTGGTATCAATGGACAAGAGGATAAATGATAGATTTACATCAATGGAAGAGAACTTTAAAACTATGGAAGAGAATTTCAAATCGATTGGAGGAAAAATAGAAGGAATGGCTCAAAAGGTAGAGAAGAACACCCTTTTAATAACAGAGTTGACAAGCCAAATTAATGGAATTACAAATAAAAATCAAGAGTTGGAAAAAGCCATTCAGGACGTGAAGACAGTAAATGATAAACAAGAGGAGGCTATCAAAAAGACGCAACAGGAACAAAAGGATATTAAAAAAGTGCAAGAAATATTTAAAGATGATCTACAGGAGATGAAAAAACTGCATGAACAAATTTTAGATGCAAATGCTGTTCTTGAAATGCGGCAAAAGGAGATGATACTAAGACTGAAAGGAATACCAGAGAGCCAAGGAGAAGATCTTTACGGTAAAATCAAAAACGAACTGGCTTCCTGGTTGGGAGTAGAAGAAGATACTTTGAATCTAGATATAGATAAAGTTTATAGACTGAGATCTAAGAATAATAAGAAGGAGAAGGGACCTGGGGACTGCCTCTTATATTTAAATTCGAGACTCTTGAAAGATAAGATGTTTAAGAACAGAGCAGATCCATGGAAAATAGAGAATAACCGGATTGAGATCCTGAGAGAAGTTCCTATCCGCATATTGAAGAGAGAAAATTACAAGTTTATGACTTCAGCCCTCAAGAAGAATAAAATCCCATTTAAATGGGAAACACCAGAAGGTTTGTCATTTAAATATAAGGGTAAGAAAAGAACATTTAGATCGGTGGAAGAGACTGGAATATTCTGGAGGAAGTATGAAGAAGAACTCTGCGGCGAGAAGAGAGGAAGATTGTGAAGAATGGAGCCATTTCGTATAAAGACAGCTTCACCTCCTGCCCAACCCTTAAGACGAGATAATTTTCCTTGTATTTTTCTTAGTGTTATCATAATTTTCATTAATACTTATTTGTCTTCCTTTTTTTTTCTTGTTTGTGTGGAATAATAAAGAAAAGGTTAATTTTTAGATACTTTTAGATATTGTTTGGGAATACTTGAGGAATTAGAAATCTTGGAGAGGAAGAGGGAAAATAACAACAATAATAATAAAAGGAAAAATAAATAAATCAAAATGGCTAATAGTTTGAAAGGTATGACCTGGAATGTGAATGGAGTAAATAGTAAATTGAAGAGGAATAAAGTTGAGCATATGCTCAAGAAAGGGAAATGGGACTTCATGGTCTTACAGGAAACTCATGTAAAAAGCGATCATAGTAAAATTTTGGAAAATCCGAGATTGGGTGTTACTTTCACAGCATCAACAACAGTAAAAAAGAATGGAATAGTCATGTATGTTAGACCAGAGTTAAGACCCGAATTGATTTTTAAAGATGAGGAGGGAAGGTTATTAGGCATAGAAGTATCTGTAAATAATGATAAGATTTTGATAGTAGGGCTTTATGCCCCTAACAATAAAAAAGTGAATTCTACCGGAAAGTGGGGAATACATTAAGGGAATATATGGATCAAAAGATAATGCTTCTGGGCGACTTTAATGGAGTGGTATCGATGGATTTGGATAGGACGGATAAGATAAGAGTAACCAATTCGGGGAAATTACCACTTACCTTCTTTGAAATGGTGGAAGATATGAACCTATTTGATGCGTGGAGAGTTAAAAATCCTAACGTAAAGGAAATAACATATTTTTCAGAGGTACACAAATCAGGTGGTAGAATTGACAGCATTTGGATTTCCCAAGACTTAATTTTTAATTTAGAGAAAGCCGAAATTCATGAGAGAACCCTGTCAGATCATAATCCGGTTGCTATTTATTTACAAGTTCAGAAAAGGGTAAAAGGTAGATGGAGATTAAATGATGATATCTGGAAGAAGGATGAAACAATAACTGAGATCAAGAATCAGATGAGAGAATTTTTCCAAATAAATAATACGGCTATAACTAATAAGAATATAATTTGGGAAACTAGTAAGGCATATATGAGGGGGTTAGGGATACAGGTAATGTCTAAAATAAAGAAAGATAGAGAAAAGAATTTAACAGAAATTACAAAAAAGATTAGAGATTTAGAAAAGAAATTAATTCTAAAGCCTGAGGATTCTGATTTATTGAGGGATATAAAGATTTTAAGAAACCACCTGTCAAGCTTGATTGAATATGAGGTTGAGAAGAAAATAAAATGGACTAAACAAAGATTTTTTGAATATGCTAATAAATCAGGAGAAATGTTAGCGTGGTTAACCAAAGAAAAACAAAAAGAGAGGATTATAACTGAGATAGAAGATCAAGAAGAGATAATAACAGACCCAGAAAAAATTAAAGAAAAATTTGTGAAATTTTACAGTGAGTTATATAAATCTGAACAAATAGAAATAGAGAAAATAAAAAGATATTTAGAAAGTAAATCCTTGCCCAAGGTGGAGGAAAAAGATATCGAATATTTAAATATGGATATAAATGATGAAGAAATCTTGGAAGTAATTAAAAACCTAAAGGCGGGGAAAACTCCAGGCCCGGACGGGATAACGGTTGCTTATTATAAAAACTTACAAAGCGAGATTTTGCCGTATTTAAAAGAGATTATAAATAATGTAATGAAGGATGGCGTAATGCCAGAGTCATGGAAAGATGCAATAATCTCGGTTATCCCGAAACAAGGGGCAGACTTGAAACAGGTTAAAAACTACAGACCTATATCTTTATTGAATATAGATTATAAGATCTTTACAGGGGTAATCGCAAATAGACTGAAAAGAATTTTGATCAAAATTATTGGAAAGGAGCAAGCTGGATTTATCCCAGGTTGATTTATGAAGGAAAATATAAGAACAGTAATAAATATAATAGAATATGCGGAGTTGAATCCAAGTAAGGAATTATCTTTGTTGCTAATTGATGCTGAAAAAGCATTCGACTTAGTTGATTGGAACTTCTTAAATTATGTAATAGAGGAACTAAAAATGGGGGGAAAATAAAAAATGGAATTAGAGCTATATACTCTACCCAAAAGGCTAAATGAATTATAAATAAGGAAATTACAAAAGAAATCTCAATTGAGAGGGGCACCAGGCAAGGCTGTCCTCTCTCACCGTTGATATTTGTTTTGCTGCTGGAGATTCTTTTAAGAGCTTTAAGAGAAAATATTAAGATAGAAGGAGTTAAAGTTAATGGAAGAAAGTATGTACTTAGAGCATTTGCGGATGACGTAATAATATTTACAGAAAAACCCCTTTTGTGTATAAACGAAATTTTTAAAGAACCAATATGGGAGTATTTCCGGTTTCAAACTAAATAAAGCAAAATCAAATTTGATAACTAAAAATATGAATAATAGTAACCAAAAAGAATTGGAAAATAAGATAGGGGTGAAAATAGTGTCAAAAGCAAAATATTTGGGAGTGTGGATCTCCAGCAATAACACAAATTTATTTAAAGATAACTATATTAGTAATTGGAGGGAACTAAAAAATAAAATGAAGAAATGGGAAAAGTTGAATTTATCAATATGGGGAAGGGTAGCTTTAATTAAGATGGTAATTCTGCCCAAGATGACGTTTTTATTTTCGGTTTTACCCATTATCATAGGATTTAGGTGCTTCAAGGAATGGCATAGAGATTTAGCTGATTTTATTTGGCAGGGCAGAAAGGCCCGAATAAAATTAGAATTAATGATGAGACCTAAAGATACAGGAGGATTTGCCCTGCCAAATTTTCAAAAATATTACGAAGCAGCGGCCTGGACATGGATAAAAGAATGGATAAAATTAGAAAAGAGGGAAATGTTAAATTTGGAGGGGTGGGACAAAATTTACGGATGGCATGCTTATTTATTTTATGAAAAAGCTCGATTACACAAAAATTTCAATAATCATATTATTAGGAAAGCTCTTTTGGAGGTCTGGTTAAGAACAAAAAATAAAGTTATAAATAAGACGCCATGGTGGATTTCCCCCCAAGAAGCTACCTCAATATTTAATAATAATATCAATAGGGAATTTGTGAGATATGAAGATCTGGTTCAATCAAGATCGGATAAACCTATTCTTAAGGAATTCCAGGAAATTAAGGGAAAAAATCTTAATTGGCTTGAATATCAACAGATTCAATATACATTTAAAAAAGATAAAGATAAAGTCGGATTCGTGAAAGAAATATCTATCTTCGAGAAGAAATTCCTAAAACAAGAGGAAAAAAATATAACTATAATGTATAATTTACTGCAAAATAACCCTGCGGACAAGCAAATAAAATTTAAATCAGTTCAAAAATGGGAAAATGATTTCGGTTATCAATTAGATGAAAAAGAATGGATGAGAGCATGGCTATTGACAATTAAATTTACATCTTGCATATTGGTAAGAGAAAATTTATGGAAGATGTTACACCGGTGGTACCTTCCGCCACAACGACTAGCTAAAATGAAAAGATCAAATGATAATATTTGTTGGAAGTGTGCAGGATCTGTAGGGACACAATTCCACATGTGGTGGACGTGCCCCGTAATTGAAAGTTATTGGAGTATGGTACATAAGGAATTGCAAAAAATAACCAAAACATCATTTAAGAAAAGACCAGAGTCATTTTTATTGAACATAATAAGTACAGAATTCCCGAATGATAGAAAAAAATCTTTTATTGTATGCGATTACGGCTGCTAGGGTACAATTAGCAAAATATTGGAAAACACCGCAAGTTCCATCTAGGGATGAATGGCTAATGAAGTTATGTGAATACCTGGATCTCGCCAAGATGACTTGTAAAATAAAAGAGAAAAATAGTGATAAGTTAAGAAAAGCATGGAATTATTTAAATAAATATTTAGCAAATTTAACGAAGAATAGCATATGGCTGTGTTTGGATTAACTCATAACTACTTTGGAAAATTTGATATTGTATTGAACACTCACCACTTCTTGAAGTGTATTATTATCTGAGTATTATTTAAGATTTAACGGTAATTTATGGTAGGAAATTAAAAAGTGTGGATTTCTCCGGTGGAAGTCATATTTTATCTTAATGTTGTTAGTTATTTGTATCTCTTACCTTTTTTTT
>JAHTLZ010000255.1:98223-113584 GCA_023846285.1 Phrynocephalus versicolor | reverse complement strand
GCTGCATTGTTTGTACTAGTAAGGTCCCCTTAACTGACAGACATGATGATTGCCTTTTTTGTTTGGGGGAGAATCACCAAACTACTGCCTGCCCCCATTGCAAGAAGTTTCAGTGAAGAGTCCTTCATAGCAGACTCTCTAGGCCGAGGCTTCGCCTGTGAAAAGGGTTGTTAGAACCAGAACCGACCATGGCCCAGCAGCTGCGCAGATCAAAAGAGCAGGCTGAAGCCATGGACGGAGATGTCTAGGAGGCATCTTTACAGTGAGCTACGACCGCTGTCTCATGTCCCAAAGACTCCTGGGACAGACCAAGCTTGGCATCTACTGCCCTGGCAGGGTGAGAAAACAAGCTCCTCAGCCGCAGTGTCAAAAGCCTTGGAGTCAGAATCATTGAAGTTCAAAGCCTTGGGGTCAGAAATATCGACATCGAATGCGTCAAAAGCCTTGGTGTCCAAAATTATTGAGTTGAAAGCCTTGGTGTTGATCACCTTGGCATCAAAAATCCCGGTGTCAAAAAGAGGCACAGATTGTCAACCTATTTTTCAATCTGCAAACCTCCTAAATGGGTAAAGGGGCTGTAACAGTAAGTACTGTCTGCCTTACTGGAGGACCTCATTTGAATGGGCTCTCTCTTGGAGGAAGACCCTCTGCTGTCCCATCAGCCAACACCAGGATGCTCCTTAAGCCGGTCTCTGGGATGGAAGATTGGATGGAGACTTTTGCGGGGGCTTTGCCCCCCCCCCCCAATATGCCACTGCACTCTTCTGCAGGGGCTTCAGAAGCAGGCGTGCCATATTCAGAGGCCTCAGTGCTCACTGCCCAGGAGCTGCAGATTGAGCTACCCATGGAGAAGAGCAGTCGATGACCTCACTTCATGGAGTTGGGCAGACATTGCATTGAGCACCCCAACAGAGAGATTGTTGTCCCTGAGTAGTGCTGCTCCAGGAGGTCTGCCTATGATAATCAGGACTCTACAATAGAGCCATCGACTTTGAAGTTCCCCTACGAACCACATAGACCAATGGGCACTCTTTGGTACCTAAGCAACCCCTTCCAGAGTCAGACGTGAGTGCTGCTCAAGGTAAGTATCATTGCCCTTGTGGGGACCTGTGGCACTCTCTCAGCACTAAGAGGTACCTCGGCATTGCTGCTCATCAGTGGATGGCACATACAGCACCTCATTGGTGGATGCTAGCCGATTTGACAGTGACTGTTGGCACCATTACCTGACCGACTTCAGGGGGCTCCTTCAATGTTGGTCTCTTGGCACTGACATTTTCTGTAGCTTTTCCTTGACTTCCTGAGGCCAGTTTGAGTTTCATGAGTTTAACTTCCTTGAACCTGATGAGCATGGCTCCCATCCAGCGACATCATCGGTGCTGATCACCCCACTGGACTTGGACTTGCTAAACCAATATCCCCCATCTTTTACTGAAAACTTTCGTACTTATGTGCAATTGGTGGTCTTGATGGCTAAATTCTTTGACATCCATAGACCTTCCACAGAGTCGCAGTATCATATATATGATCCCATTTTGCAGGCAACCACCACACCAGTGTACATCTTAGTGTCCCCCTCACTGTTGAGCACAGCAAAGCATTCATGGGTGAAGCTGGCTTCCTCACACATCATTGTGAGGAATGTAGACAACCTGTGCCACATTCCTGACCCAAAACTGGGACTTCCTACAGAAACAGCCGGCCCTGAATTCACTCTTTGTAGAGACCTCTCATTTGTCCCCCCACCAGAGGCTGATGTTAATTCCACCTAGTAGGGAAAGTAGTTGAATGGATGCAATGGGCAGATGGCTTTACTCATTCACAGCCTTCACCCATGTGGGTGGCCATACCAGGGGACCATGGGCATGTACTAGCATTTCCTGTGGGACAATCTATCTTCACTACTGCTAACACTGCCACGCAACAAAAGGATATTGGCCCTCATTTTTCAGCAGGAGGGACTGTTATTCACCAAATAGCAAATGCTGTCAGCATGCCACTCAGTGATCACCATTACCATGTTGATAGCCACAGATGTTTCACTTTTGTATTTTTACTGACTCTGCACTACAGGCCTTGTAGAGTATGTTCAAGCCTGTATTGAAGATCTTCCTTTTGATGGGGGAAGGGCTATTTAATGCCTGGACGAATGACATTCTAGAGTCTGTCTAGAAAAAACATGGCAGAAAGGCATTGGGGTATCTACCCCTCTCAAAGCTTTCAGCTCCCTCAATGGTCCCCAGAGCCATGTCCCTTGACCACGTACCAGAGCACTCATCAAAAGAGGTACAGGCAGTCTTCCTCAACTGCGTACCAAACTCAGTATGCCCATGCCCACTTCTGGCCTTAAATCACAGCCAAGTGGAAGGACTGCAGGTCCAAGGGGCATGTTTGACACATTGCAGGCTAAGGTCATTACAATTATTCCCCCACCACTACCACTGTCCCAGTCTTTGCAACTACCTGCCTGCATAGGAAAACATCACCATGAGCAAATGGGTCCTCAGCATCCTTGAGAAGGAGTACCATGCTCCACCCTATTCCTCTCCCTTATCACAGAACCACTCCTTTGTCAGTGGCCCTGAAGGAAGAAATGCAAACATTACTCCTCAAGGATTGAGCTCGTACCAGCTCATCACAAATCCTACAGGGTATTTCCCATTACACCCCATTCTGAACCTCAAGGAAGTGAACTCATAATAACACCACATCAACATTCTACATGGTCATTTCAGAGACTGTTCTTCCTTTGCTCTGCAGTGGAGACTGGTTTGTTGTCATCTGCCTTCACTATGACTACTTTTATCTCTAGCCAGCCAGCCCACCGGCTATACCTCAGGTTCCAACTGGTGGCCCCAACAACCATGGTTCCCACTCCTCCAAGCCATGGCCATTGATTACGTCTGTCTGCTGAACACACTGGACCTTCTCACCTTGCCCAGCTCCAAGGTGTGCCATCTGGACCTGGCCTCCCTCCACTTGACAGTGTGGGGAATTTTCCCGTGATCCAACAGATAATTCAGGCTGCTAGGAAACCTTCCACCAGGTCCTTGTAGTCCTACAAATTTAATGTTTTCAAAGAATTTGCAGTTACTAAAGGTTATCCCTTCTTCCCAACCTCATCGAATGCTGTTCTAGCATTCCTACATCATTTAGCTGCTAAACATCTATCTCTGTCCACTCTGAAAGTTTATGTGGCAGCAATTGTTGTATATCAACTGCCTGAGTCATCGGCTGTGTTATTGCTGTTAAAGCTTTTCTCAAGGGCCTACAAAATATTCAACCTCATCCTAAACCTCCGGTACCCCAATAGTCCCTCCAAAGCGTTCTCCAGCAGCTCACCTGACCCCCGTTTGAGCCTTTAGCTATGGCCTCTGGCAGGTTTTTGTTCATAAAAATTGCTTTCTTAGTAGCTATCACATAAGCTAGAAAAGCTAATGAATTATCTGCTTTGAGGATGGACCCTTCATACCTGCAGTTCCATCCCAACAAGGTTACCTTGTCTCTGGATATAGCTTTCCTACCTATGGTTGTTTCTACCTTTCATCTCAGTCAACCGTTGGTATTACACACCTTTTTTCCCGACTGCAACTTCAGATTTGGAACATCCTCTTCATATCTTGGATGTCAAGAGACCACTGTCTTATTTTCTACGCAGAACTGCCTCTTACCGGAAATCTAACCGCTTATTCATTTGTTGAGGTTGTATTGGGGCTTGTTGAGTATAAAGCTCCATACTGTACATTATTTATCCTTACATTTCCCCCCAATACCTTACTGTTAATGCACTTGTTTTCTGCTCTCTCAAAACAGGAGCATGAGAAAAGATGCTGGAGTGTAGACTTCAATTTGATGGACCCTAAACTTTTGGCTTCAGGTTCTGATGATGCAAAAGGTATATATTTTTCCTTAATTACTGTAGTACTGGATTGAAATAGATATACGTCTGTGAAGATTCTCAGTCATCCAGGTGTGTTTATCTGGGAGTTGAGTCATGGCTACTGGACTTCTTTTTTGAGAGAGAGAAACGTTTCGCTGTTCATCCAAACAGCTTCGATTGAAATAGATACTTTTAAAAGGTGAAGAGTATTTCATAAATGAGCTTAGAAATATTTTCTTAGAATGCCTTGATTACACAGTAATACGTATATAGAGGAGAATTCATAGGAACTAAAATAATGCATCTCTTAAACACTAAATAAATCTGTGTTTCTTTGGGTCTGATACTTAGTTCTTTTTCCCAGTATTATTGCCATCCTAACTGTGGTTAAGATAGGCAGGGTGTCTGAAATGACCAGTAGACATGGGCATGGAGCGGCGAAATTCTCGTTTCCGTTTTCGGTTATCGTTATCGTTAGGTAATGGAAACGGTAATGATAATTACTCCGCTCTAGCTCGAACCCGACCCGAAAAAAAGAAAAATTGGCTCGGGTTTATCGTTGTCGTTCATGGCATCGCAGCGCTCGCACGATGCCATTGCCAAGCAGCACAGAAAAAAAAAGTTTTAAAAAGTAAAAAAAAAAAAACCCCGATTCCTGGCCAAAAAAGCAGGCGAAAATATGCCTGCCTGAGTGAGGGCACCTACCAGAGGGGTGGTTTCTGGGGGGGGGTCCCCGGCCTCCCCCCCCTCCTTTCCTGGGCTGTCTCTATGCCATGGGGTGGGGGGGATCCAAAATGGCGACCACAATATTTATTTTTAAATCGTGGTCCAAAAGCCCACTAAAGCACCACAGAAATATGTGAAAATAAGGTATTTTAAATGCCTGAATTTTTATAGTAGCAGCAGTGGGTTTTTCTTGCAATAAAACGTCTCCATTGATTTTATTTTATTTTATTTTTATTTTTATTTTTTTACACCTGCGCATGCGCAATGATGGGCTGGCCATGGGATGGGACCATGCAAATTTTTGGAGCCATTCCACCAATCGCATGGCCAGGTTTTGACTAACACTTCTGGATGTGCCAGAGGGCATAAAAAGCCCCCTAACCCTAACCCTAACCCTAACCCATATGCCAGTATACTGTCCTTCTTAGTGGGTCAGAGGCACCCAGAGGTGCAGCCCAGAGCCCACAAACCCTAACCCTAACCCTAACCCCCATGCTCTGGGACGTCAAATCGCGTTAAATCGCGGTGGAAACGACAAATGACAAACGGAAACGACCCGAAACGGACCCGTCCCGACAAACGACAACTCAAAACGTCATTTTTTCTGGTGGTGCCCATCTCTAATGACCAGGGTTGCAACCTGTTTGCGTGATCCTAGTTCTTTCTGACTGAAAAAAAAATCTGTTAAGGTGAATCTTAAGCCATAGTTCAAGAATTTCACCTTTAAACCCAGCAGTATTGCTAGAAATTTTCCATGATACTGGATAAAGGGACTGAATAATATACAGTACAACCACCGTATCCGCTGATTTGCCACCTGTGGATTCAATTATCCACGGGTGGGGAGTGGCAGTGCGAGGTGTAGCAGCAGTGTTGTTGCATGGCCCTGTGTGCCCTCCTGCATTGGCAGCAGCAGAGGTAGCACTGCTGGCAAGTGCCTGCCTGCAGCAGTGGCAGCGGCGGAGGCAGCATGTCCCCGAGAGCCCGCCCACTTTGGTGGCAATGGAGGCCGCATGAGCTCAAGTGTCCACCCACTGCACTCCCTTTCCTGCTTGACTGGCTCTGTTGGTGCTCTGTTTCGCTGCTCACCTTCTATCTCGATAATTCAGCACCCATTCTTCCGAAGTGGAAGCACCTTCAGTGTCACGTGGCAAAAGTTGCTGCTGCTTGTAGTTTCCCCAAAAGTGAGGGGACGGCAGAGGCCCTTTTGCAAAGGGACCGAACTCAGCCTCTGCTACTTCGCATGATTTCCCAGGTCAACAGGGTCCTGTTCAGAGGAAATGCTGAGGGGAGGGGGCGAGTAGGCTGGGCAAAATGCAGCAGAAGGTGTTTGTGTATGTGTATGTTTCCTATGGGAAACCACATTTCCGTTAATGAAATGTTCACAAAACGAAATGGCCCGCAGAACAGATTAATGTCGTTAATGAAGGTACCACTGTACCTATTCTTGTAAACTTGTAGAAATTTCATTTTTAAAGAAATTTTACTCCCTAATTATTTCATTTCTTTCTTCCCCCATTATTATTGTTTTATGAAATTCATCTTTTTTTTAATTCTGTCATTTTGAGGTGAGTAGGAGGTTGTAGGCATATGGTCCTGAAGGCTCCCTTAGAAAATTCTTCAGTTGCGTGAATGAGTTACTGCCATCCAACATGGATTCCCCATCTTTTGTATCTTTGGTCAAAGAGACCCATCCCCATTGTCAATGCAATCACAACATTGTTACTCTTTTCATTTGAGGCTGATGCTCTGGGTGTAGGCTGCTACTGGCAACCCATTTAGTGGCAAAACAACACTTGTCTAACTTTCCATCTGTTTGAATTTGCCTTTCTGTTGCTCCACATATTGAATCCATCCAGTCACTGATCTACAGTTGAAACTTGAAAAATTAGAATATTGTGCAAATGTTCATTATTTCAATAAGTCAACTCAAAAGGTGAAACTAATATATGAGATGGACTCATTACATGCAAAGAAAGATATATCAAGCCTTACTTTTTTATAACTGTGATTATTATGGTGTACAGCTTTTGAAAACCCCAAATTCACAATCGCAGAAAATTAGAATATTATATGACATCAATAACTCAAGGATTGGAAATAGAACAATATCGGACTTCTGAAAAGTCTAAGTATGCATATGTACTCAGCATCCCGATATAGCTCGTCTGTGGAAGGAAGCATGAAGTGCTCCAAAATCTCCTGGTAGATGGCTGCGTTGACCCTGGACTTAACAAAGCACAGTGGACCAACATCAGCACAATTATACCAAAGTAATGCTTGACATATATCGCTTAGCATGTAATGAGTCTATCTCATATATTAGTTTTACCTTTTGAGTTGACTTACTGAAATAAATGCACATTTGCATGATATTCTAATTTTTCAAGTTTCACCAATTGTTCCTAGCAGACACATCAAGAATAAATTAAGAAGCTCATTGTGGAATATATCAACTGTGTGCTACATTGATTTAGTCTCAGAGAGCTGCCATATTCTAGTAGTGTTAACTCTAATGAAGATGTCTGGACATGTAAGAGTTCCTTCCTCTGGAACTGAGGCCAGTATACTTTATTAACAATCCTGGAACATCAGTTGTTCTTCGTGGACTCTGCGAATCCACACATAGGGTCTTCGTGCGCCTGCGCGTGATTCCTCGGTCCTTCCAAGCTGAAAAGGTGAAGCCCCTCCCCTGTATTGCGCATGCTCCCCGCTCTTCCCACCTTGGAGCTCAGTTCCTTTTTGCCGCCACTGCGATCGGACGTGTCCCTTCCAGCTCCTGCAACGAAAAGGAAAGTGTACTTTAGAACTACCTTATTTTCTTTATTTCTTTATTTCTTTATTATCCCCCTAGTTCCCCCCTCCCCTACTGTTATTAGTTTAGTTTAAACTTCCTTTCGCCTCCCGCCCTTAGGGCAGGGAAGGCCCCTTCCACCGGCGGCCCAGCCCCCGGTTTATGACATCAGCGCCCGTTTTCAAACGGTGCGCGGCGTGTCCAAATAAAATCCCGATCGTCGACGGACACAGCCTTTGCCTCTACTGTCTGGGCGAAGCCCACCAGACAGCGAGTTGCCAGCATTGTAAAAAACTGACTAAACCGGCGCTGAAACATCGTTTGGGCCGCCTTAAAGTCTACCTTTGGGGAAAATCCCTGCAGCCCATGGATAATCAAAACGCCTCCGAGGCTTCTCTGCCTTCGACTTCATCCAAGTCAAAGTCTTCGGCAATGCCTCTGGAAAAGCGGAAAAAGAAAAAACAGCCCGCTGTGGTCTTGTCCTCGGAGAGACTCCAGGACACGGGCTTGGGCGCGAGCGCCTCATTCTCGCCCGCCCCTGCGGCACCATCAGCCCAACAGCCTCCACTAACAGTAGTGGACTTCCGCGAGACCGACAGCGCTTTGCCTTCGGCACAGACGGAGACCCAGGCTAGAGGCGCCCGGCATGAGGAGGAGTGGCTAGCTGACTTGGCACAGTCCACCGCCACATCCCTCCAGCCCAGTATTGTCATTGGGCTTGCCGGCAGGGCAAATGGTCTTGGAATCAGATCTTGCCTCCATGGACTACGACCCACTCGCGCGCATTCAGTCGCTGCAAGCTGTCGTCTCTCACTCAGCCCAGCTCCGTTGCGATACGGATGGTAGAAGTCTTCCGCTCCATCTGGGAGAGCGCCAAACTGTGCTCCCGTTGGAGTCGACCCTGGATGACCGTGGCCGCTCCAACCGCAACTGGCGCAATCATCAAGGGAACGAGCCCCCACGCTGTGGTAGAAAGAGGGTGTGGACGGAACCATCAGACAGTTCCCCCTCGACCTCATCCTCCAGGCGACGAAAGTCTCGCCGTCATAGGCTGAAGGCGCCATAGACGCCATGCCTCCTCCACCTCCTCCTCGCCCCCATGGCACCATAAGAGCAAGCATAGGGCGAAGAAACGACATAGGCGGCCAAGAACGGTCTCTCCTTCCACGTCATCGGACTCCTCCTCTCCCTCGACACCATCCCCCCAGCCTCAAAAGCGCCGGCCTCGGCCAAAACCATCTCAAGGCCGCCCTCTAGCGTCTGAGGATGGTAACGATGTCGTGGCTGCTCAGACCTCAGCTAGCCTTTCGGACCTCACTCGTCAGCATGTAGGGAGACAGGTACAACAACCTCAATCACCTGACTCCCCCGCAACTATGGATCGCCCGCTCACAGAGGAGTCTGAAATGGATGCAGAGTCTCAATCCTCGCGTCACTCAACAGCCTCGAAGTCCAAGCACTCTGAGGCAGACACGGCGGACCAACCAGCTACTATGCCTACGGAGGACTTTAAACACTACACTCAAATGGTTCACAAGATTGCCCACGTTATGGGCCTCCAAGTCCAGCTACCAACAGCGAGTGAATCCTGCAAGTTTTTCGGCCACCTCCATAAATCTCGACAGCCACCACTCAGAATGGGCTTCATCCCCTCAATGTTGGACAAAGCTAAGGAAGCATGGTCCAAGCCCTCTTCTAACCCCCTAATTCCTAGGAGGATTGATAACTTATATAAAACTCATGGAGAAGGCACTGACTTTTTAGCAAAGCATCCATTGCCCAACTCAGTTATAGTGGACGCTATGCAGAACAGGGGGAAATCGCATACTGCCACCGCCCCCAGTAATAAAGAGGCTCGCAAGCTGGACCTTATTGGGAGACGCCACTACTCCCTAGCCTCCTTCTCCCTTCGGGCTCTCAACTACCTATGTGCTATGGAGGCCTATACTCGGCATCTTCTACTAGCCTTCCCCACCTTCATCAACCTTCTTCCTGACGACCATAAGGCGCAGGCCCAAGCCTCCCTCTCAGAAGTACTATCATTAGTGGACTACCAGATGATCACATCACTCCATCTAACTGATGCAGCCTCCAAGCAGCTGACCACGGCTATTCATCTTCGCCGCCACGCATGGCTTAGGACGGCTAACATCACAGACGACGCCAGGAATCGTATCGAAGATTCCCCCTTTGACGGAGAGGGCCTGTTTGCAACATCCACTGACGCCTCTTTAGATAATATTCAAAAGATGAGGAAGGCGGCCCGTTCATACACCTACCAGGGCATCTTACAGGCCTCCACACCAGCCTTGGAGACGGCAATATACTCCCATCCTTCAACGGCCCCAAGGGAGATATCGGTCGCCATTTCCCATGACCTCATACCAACGCCGGGCTCAAACGCCCAGGCAGCGACCACAACAACCTGCCAGGCGCTACGACTGCAAGCAGAAGCAGTTGTCCTGACCCTCTCTCCGCGCACACCGACATTTGTCTCAACCCCTTCAAACAGGCATGGCAAAGTCTCACAACCGACGCTTGGGTACTGTCAATTATCGGGAGTGGCTACCGCATACAATTTCATCACCGGCCTCTCGGGAGAATCATCACCACTCCAACCTCTCCGGCCCTCACGGCCGAAGTTGCCGCATTACTCCAAAAAGATGCCATCGAACCAGTACCATCAGGAGAGCGTTCCGGGTTCTACTCTCGGTACTTCACCATACCCAAAAGAGATGGAGGTCTGCGCCCCACCCTGGATCTAAGAAAGTTAAACACCTACATAAAACCGAAAAAGTTCCGCATGATAACACTGGACACCATCATCCCCATGCTGCAAAGGGACGATTGGTTCATCGTCCTCGATCTTCAGGATGCATACTTCCATATTTCAATAGCTCCTAAAGATCGGAAATACTTACGGTTCAGGATTGGGGGCTCCACTTACCAATTCAAAGCCCTGCCCTTCGGGCTCTCTGCTCCCCCCCCCCCGGGTATTTACGAAGTGCATGGCACCGGTGGCAGCCTTCCTTCGCCTCCAGGGGGTGCAACTTTACCCGTATCTCGACGACTGGTTGCTGGTGGCGCCTACAAAACAACAAGCAGAACGACACTGAGACCTTACCATAAGAATACTTACCTCCCTGGGTCTCCGGCTCAACGACACCAAGTCTGTCCTAACTCCTTGCTGTTCCGTGCAGTACATAGGAGCCCTGCTCGATGCCACAGCAGCCAAAGCCTTCCTTGCACCGGACCGCCTCACAAAGATCAAGAAGGCACTCCGCCCCTTCAGGCACTTCCCCACTGTCTCTGCGCGACAAGCGCAGCACCTGCTAGGCCTCATGGCCTCAACCACAGCCATCTTGCCTCACGCCCGTCTACGCCTCTGCCCGTTGCAAGCCTGGCTCCTGGAACGATTTCAACCCCACAAGGACCCGCCTCACAAACAACTGCAGGTCTCCCCCTCGCTGCTTCACAGCCTCCAGTGGTGGAACTCCTTCCCCAACTTGCAAACGGGCAGACCATTCAAGATCCGCTACCCGTCGATCCAGGTTACTACGGATGCCAGCCTGACGGGCTGGGGAGCCACATGTCAGCACCTGTCAATCCACCACAGGTGGACCTCTATAGAACAAAAGCACCATATAAACTACCTCGAGCTTCTGGCAATATTCAGGGCCCTCAAGGCCTTGGAGGTGCTACTCGCACGCCGCATGGTCCAGGTCACCACCGACAATACAACAGCAATGTATTATCTCAACAACCAAGGGGGCACCCACTCGAGGTCCTTACTTCAACTCGCCATCCGGATCTGGCAGTGGTGTATCCACAGACGGATCCACCCAGTTGCGGTCCACATATCATCACACAGCAATGCCCGAGCGGACCATCTCAGCCGACTGCGGCACGACAACCACGAGTGGGCCCTCTCGCCCACGATATTTTCCCACCTCTGCTCCAGATGGGGAACCCCTCAGATGGACCTTTTTGTGACACAGACAAACACCAAATGCCGTCTCTACTGCTCCAGGGCCGGCCTCGGCAAACACTCACAGGGCGATGCCCTCTCGACGCGGTGGCCAAGGACCCTCCTCTATGCCTTTCCACCGATACCACTAATTCAGCGGACTCTCCTCAAAATAAAGCACGTTTGGGCCCAGGTGATATTCCTCGCACCGTGGTGGCCCAGACAGCCATGGTTCCCTATCCTCCAAACCATGGCACACGACCTCCTTCGGCTTCCCCTGCAGCCGGACCTACTGACACAAGACCGGGGCCTGGTCCGACACCCGGCCACCTCGACTCTCCGGCTCACAGCCTGGTACATCACCTCACGGTAGATGAGGTCCTGGCCCATGCCAGAAAAACGTCCACTATGACTCTCTATGCTAACAAATGGGCCTTGTTCGTCACCTTCGCCCGCTGTCACTCCTGCCCCTACCAACCAACCAACATCGCAGTAGTCCTTGACTTCCTGCTCCTCCTTTTTAAAAGGGGCCTATCCATAGCCACGCTAAGGGTCTACACAGCGGCTGTAGTAGCCCATCAACCTCCGGACTCTGAAGCTGCAGGTATCTTTCGACAACCCCAGTTTAAGAGATTTTTAAAGGGCCTAGCAAATCTGAGGCCTTATGCCAGACCTCCCACTCCACAATGGTCCTTATCTATGGTGCTCAATGCGCTTACAGGACCCCCCTTTGAACCGCTGGCAACGACCTCCCTCTACCTTCTGACGATTAAGACAGCCTTCCTTGTAGCAATAACCTCAGCCAGGAGGGCGTCTGAGCTCGCTGCGCTCCGAGCAGATGCACCCTTTCTTAAATTTCACCATGACAGGGTGGAACTCCATACTGACATTTCCTTCCTTCCGAAGGTCGTCTCCACCTTTCACACCTCCCAACCCATTGTACTACCTACCTTATTCCCCAACCTGTCCACTCACCTGGAAAGACGGCTGTTAAGCGACCTCTCCTCTTCTACACCAGAAGAACTGCACCTGTAAGAAACACACTCAGGCTTTTTGTGAGGACCTGCGCTCCCTCCAAGGGTTCCCAGGTCTCACCCCAATCCATCTCCAGATGGATTGTCACAGTAATTAAAATGGCATATAGTCTCGCGCATGCCCCGCTCCCAGCTACTCCCAAGGCACACTCTACTAGGGCCATTTCTTCCTCTACAGCATTCCTCAAAGGAGTACCTCTAGAGGAAATCTGCCGAGCGGCCACCTGGTCTCGTCCCTCTACGTTCCTCAAGCACTACAAACTGGACGTACGCTCGGTTCGACCAGCTGCCTTTGGGAGAGCGGTTCTGACTGCTACCACGCCATGACTACCCTCCACCGGTAAGTCTGCTTGTTAATCACCCTATGTGTGGATTCACAGAGTCCACGAAGAAGAACTGCAGGTTACTTACCTGTAGGTGGAGTTCTTCGAGTGGACATCTGTGAATACACACTTCCCGCCCTTCTCCCCTCTCTCCGTCATGGCCTACTTACCTTTTGAGAGGTAGCGGCGGACTGAGGGGAACTGAGCTCCAAGGCGGGAAGAGCGGGGAGCATGCGCAACACAGGGGAGGGGCTTCGCCTTTTCAGCTTGGAAGGACCGAGGAATCGCGCACAGGCGCACGAAGACCCTATGTGTGTATTCACAGATGTCCACTTGAAGAACTCCACCTACAGGTAAGTAACCTGCAGTTTTAGACCGCTTGTTCAGTTATTTCCACTGGTAGGCTCAAAACAGGTGGAGCCTACCAGTGGAATTATACTTCTGTTCAAATTCCCAAGCAATGCACAACTTTTCTGCGAGGTTAACAGTTTAAATTACAGGATGAGGCGGAACTGGCAGTTAGCCTCAAAACATTTTATGGCAGTTGTGGTTTGGCTTCATTAATAGGCCTTCCCTTTATTCCCTACATTGCTTTATTTGTATACAGTGGTACCTCGGAAGATGAATGCCCTGTAAGATGAAAAACTCATAAGACAAATGAAATTTCCAGAAAAACTCATAAGACAAATGAAATTTCCAGAAATAGGCAAAACTCGTAAGACAATTTTTTCCTATGGGATGCCTCACAAGATGAACTCAGTGCATTCCAATGGGAAACTGCGTTAAACTGCATTTCATAGAATGAAGAGGTACCACTGTATTTGAATCTAATAAAGTACTCAACAGTCCATACAAAATTCTGTACTGAACCTGTGGAGAAAAAAACTATTCAGTTAATCAGTCTAAAACACAGTGATCTATTTTCTCTCGTATATATTGATATTTGAGAAGCCGATTTCAGTCTTGAGGTCTGTGTACAAAGTGTGATCATACATAACGACATCCTGAACCTGCTTTAGAATTCTGCCATCAAATTAGGCCTTGGTACTAGCTTATGGGAAATAACAGCTGTGGTTAGAAACAAACCAAGTAACTTTTGTTTCTGTTTTGTTTGCATTCTGCCAAGTTTTGCTAATGTATAAAGATAACTCTTCAACTCCACTAGGGGAAGACCCATGATTTCTGTTTTTCTTGACTGTAGGAAATTTGAATGGCCTCAGATATCCCAAAGAACTAGTTTGCACATTTGTATCTCAAATATATAGAATAGACATGAACTATCCTTCTCTGTAAAATATTTTAAAACTGAATCTGTTTTTCTCAGGTACAGTAAAGTATTACAAGTCACCAAAAATAAATTTTTAAGGCTGCAAGTCTTCTAACATCCAAGAATGATGAATACACACACACACACATAAATATCATAACAGGTTTTCCTTTTAGAAAGGTAAACCTGTGACATCACCCCTTTCACAGACTGGGTTTTCAAAGGCACAACCAGGTTTATTTCGACATTCCACTGCTGTGCCTCTAAATTGTGACGACACCTCCCTTTTACACACTGAATTCTGTGATGGAAATGGTACTGCTGCCACCTTTTATTCACTTAATAATGCTGCCACCTTTTAAACTCGTCCCCTCATGAATTGGGACAGACTCAGATGAATAATATAAAAATATTAACAAAGTTTATTGAGAAGATAATAAATATAACAATATCTGAGGATGGTATGTGTTGCCTTTAACATATACTGTAACAGATTTAATCAGCTCTACAAGCCTCCCTCTCTTCAATAACTAGTAAACAGTATAGCCCTCACTGCCTGACAGAACTCTCACAGAGCAGTGCTCTCTCCCAGCACTCACTCTCAAAACCTCAACTTAACTCACTGAACTGCCTCAACTGACTAGGCTCCACCCTTTTTATATCATACCATTCCCCGCCCTCCTCATTACTCCTGTTTCCAGGGTTTTGTCACAATACCTTTGTCAGAAAGGTAAACTTGACTCACTGTTAGGAGTTGTGTTTGTTTTTTCTATCTCAGTATGAATTTTTAAAATCCAAATTTCCCTCTCCTCCTAGGGATTGTCACATAGTGTTTCTCTGGTCTGGGTCCTTGCACACGATAGTTCCCAGCCCTGAGTAACCCAGGTGTTCTTGGATTATAACTTCCAGAAACCCCAGCCAGCAGAGCAAGTGGTGAAGGCTTCTGGGAACTGTAGTCCAAGAACACATTGGTTACTTAAGGCTGGGAACCACTGTTCTACCGTAAGCAACATATATTTCTACTGCTCAGTTCTTGATTAACAGTAAGCTAATGAAAGAGGGAAAACATGACATGAATATGCAATACTTATAAAATGGTTTCAGCTTGACCTGAGCTTTTTTTGTTTTTTCTTAGTGAAGCTGTGGTCGACAAATCTGGACAATTCAGTAGCAAGTATTGAGGCCAAAGCAAATGTTTGTTGTGTGAAATTCAGCCCATCATCTAGGTACCACCTGGCCTTTGGTTGTGCAGGTAAGTCACAATTGTCACTTTATATGTTGAACAAAATGAACAGTAGACATTGTTTTTTGCTTTATGACATGTAGTTGCTTAATCACTAAGACTAACCATCTACAAAGAACTATTTATG
>JAHTLZ010000255.1:28935-98213 GCA_023846285.1 Phrynocephalus versicolor | reverse complement strand
GGGGATACTTGGCTTAGCAGAACTATAGGTGAGAAGGATCTTTGAATCATCATAGATCACATGTTGCATGTGAGCCAGCAGTGTGATGTGGCTACAAAAAATGCAAATGCTATTTTAGGCTGCATTAAGACAAATACTGTATAGTCTCCAAATCCCGCAAGGTACTAGCTGTCTATT
Source organism: Phrynocephalus versicolor (assembly GCA_023846285.1). Taxonomy (NCBI): domain Eukaryota; kingdom Metazoa; phylum Chordata; class Lepidosauria; order Squamata; family Agamidae; genus Phrynocephalus; species Phrynocephalus versicolor. The sequence continues at coordinate 98,036 of JAHTLZ010000255.1, read as the reverse complement.
TAGCAATGCTTAGCTCTCATCCTGAGTACACTGTTCAGTTTTGACACCACACTTCAAGAAAACTGCTGGCAAAGTTCAGAGAAGGGTGACAAGGACAATGAGGGGGCTGGAAACCAAGCCCTATGGGGAAAGGCTGAAAGACCTGGGCATGTTTAGCCTTGAGAAAAGAAATATGATAGCACTTTTTAAATTCTTCAAAGGCTGCCATACAGAGGAAAGGAAGAACTTGTTCTTGATAATTCCAAAGTGTAACAATGGACTCGAGTTACAGGAAGCTAGATTTTAATTGAATATCAGGAAAAACTTCTTAACTGTTAGAGCAGTACAGCAGTGGAACCAAGTACCTCAAGAGGTGGTGAAGTGCTCACACCCTGGAAGCATTCAGGAAAGGTTTGGACAGTCATCTGGCGGGTATCCTTTGAGTTGTATTTTTGCCTCAAGCAGAGATTTGGACTTGAGCGTCTTGTAGGCCCCTTCCACTTCATTATCTGTGAATTTGTTGATATAAATTGCTGTTGAAATGGTTAGAAGTTAGATTATTAGATGAAAACTTTTCTCTATTAGGGAGTGGAAAAATTCACCACACTGTAAATGTTCTTGCTGTTGCAAAAGGAAAATTCTGGGAGAAGGCTGATGGGAATCTAGCTCACCTTTTTGCTCTTTCTAACACATGCAGATTGTTATTGTTATAATATGATGTGGGCATTTGGACATCATAGAAATTGTTAGTGTTTTGCTGAAGTGTTTAATTCCATTTTATTTTTTGAATGAATGGGTACTTTTTGATTTCTCAAATTATATCACTGTTTGTCCATTCTTTCAACTCCACCCCACCCCCCAGCCACGACAATCCTTTTAAAATGGGCTGCTCTCTCTAAATATTGGAAGCAGATTATAATAGGTCAAAAGTTGATGTTACTTTTAGCTGAGATACTTTGATGTTGTGACAGGAAAACTAACACAATAAATTCAAGAGGAATTGGCAGAGCTTTTGCTGATTTCCTGATGTCTTCTTTGCATTGGTCATTCAGACACTGGAATTGTCTGAATACCACAGAGCACTTTAAATACACAATCCAAGATAGACTGTATTACCAGGAGTGATGCTAGTTGTAAGCTGTTTGAGACCATCATAAATCAATTTGAAAGGCTTTTATGGGTGCTCCTGAGTATTTTTACTGCTCTCAGTTGGCCTGCTTTATGATTTTGACTTTTTAAAAATAGATAGTACTTTTATCTTGTGCAGTGAAAGGTCCATATGGTCTTAGAAAGAAATAGAAAATCTCCTTAATTAGGAAGCATGGCCACCTGTTCAGCCATTAATGAATGCAAGGAGCATTAGACTTTATACTACTGTCACTATTTTTAAATTGTAACCTTGGATTAATAAAATATAAAAATTATACCTCATTTGAGTATGGAAACTAGTTGCTGAAATGATCGATTATTCAGTGGCTGAATTTTTAGCCCTCATTACTCAAAGTTACCTGAACTCCTGCTGATCAGAACATAAATTGATTGATCATGTAGGCTACACAAGAAGGCGTGCTGTGCTGAGGCCATATGCCATTTTCTGTTGCAGAATTTCGACAGTATGTTCAAAACTGCAAGCAAATGCTTTTCCCCCATTACATATTTCCCTGTTCATAGCAAACATATATTGTTGCTTGAAATTGCTAGCATTCCAAGTGTGTCTCCTATATATATGCTAAGGGTAGAGAAAGAAACCCATGGTTTTCAATGAGAATTTAGTATTTTCTACCGAGAGCTATTTCATTTTGTTACAAAATGAATTTTGTTGTGTGGGATAACCTTAAAATTTGCAGATGTACTAAAACAAGATTCACAAATCTGCAGAGAGATACACATTAAGATATGATCCTTCTCAAATAAAGAAGTATGCTGCCCGGTTTGTCGTTTGTGACATAAAGTTGTTTCCAATTCACAGTGATCCTATGGGTACTTAAAAAAAGGATTAACAGCATTTCTCAGGCCTTGCAAGTGAATGCTTTCTTAAATCAGTTTACTGCATATTTGATTTCTGTTTTACCTCAGGTCTATTTTTCATAGTTTTATTTTCCTTATGTTGAGGGTTTTTTGTTGCTACCTTCTGTTAATATGATTTCATCTGCATATTTTAAATTATTGATATTTCTTCAATAAATTTTCAGCCCTTCTTAATCTTTTTTCTTGCATAAGAAATTAAGAGACAAGAAGACAACTTGCACACCTATTTCTTTTTAGAACAATCCATAGTTTGTCATGATCGACACAGTAAAAAGTTTTATTTTGTAAAGCATTATAGATCATCTGAAGTTCTTGGGCGCATTTCAGCAGCCAATGTATATTTGCAGTACAATCTCCAGTGCCTTCTCTTTTTCTGAACCTAGCTTCATTTACCAGTGTTCCTTGCTCTGTATATGGAAGTGTCTTTGCCATAAAATCATGAGCAGCATTTGCATGGGAAATAAGTAAAATAATCAGACAGTTGCTGCGTTCTTTCATGTCTCCTAAGTGTTTCTGGTCTGTGGGACATTGTTTTATTTCCCATCGTTGTTAGCATAATATTGATTTTGACAGTTTAGCTTTTGTGGGTTGAAACAGGTGTTTGTTTTCTGTCAACAATTCCTGATTTATTTATTTCTAGACTTGCTTTCTAGACTTGCAAGTTCATCAAAATATTTTCTTTGAAGGACATGGTCATCCTTAAATTTTTTCTCTATAGTTCTGAATTCCATCTATATTATTCTGACTGAATAATGTACCCTGTTGATTTTTCAGCATCTGTAGGGATCTTTAATTTCTTTCATTTATCTTTCTTTTTTGTTGTTGTCTTTTTCCACTTCTCATTTTTTATTTCTTCCCCTTATAAAATTTTTACTCAAATGTAATAGTGAAGTTCAGAAGCATGGAAACACAAGGAAAGAGGGCTTATGTATTATGCTTTCAGTTGTCTGAATGTTTGGCTTTTTTAATTTTACAGGGAATACTATAGAAAATAAAATACAACCTAATTCTGAAGTACTTTAGAGTATGCACTTTAAAATTGTGTTAAGGGAACATGCATATTGCTTCTCATTAGGCAGGAAGACTCAGCAGCAAGTAGATAACAATTTCCTTCATAATTATAATAAATACAAGGTTCTTCTTCTGTGCATCTGTGAATGCACACAAAGGGTTAAGCAGTGCTTCTGCGCTGGTCACCGGCAGTTACAAGCTCGAGTCAGTTGGGACCTCCCCCTTCCAGCGCGCATGCTCCTCTCTTGGTGCCCTTTCGCTCGGCGGTTCCTTTTTACCGCCGCTGCGAATGGTCGCCTCTTCTCATAGCTCCTGCAAATTGAAAGGAAAGTGTTCTGAAATTATATTTTCTATATTTTTCCTTCCTATTGGACCTCCTCCTTCTATTTGTTTTCTCCCCTGAGTTTTTCTCTTGGTTTATGGCATCCGGAGCCCTTTTTAAACGTTGCTCCGAGTGCCCTAACAAACTCCCCTTCTCTGACGGGCACGACCGCTGCCTGTTTTGCCTGGGAGAGCACCACCATCCTGTGCGCTGCCCAGCCTGTAAGCGGCTGACTAAGCCTGCTCTGAAAAACCGTTGGATCTGCTTGCTGCCTATATGTGGAAGAAGTCTCTCCTTCCCATGGATGCCCAGGCACATTCCTTCAAGCAGTCTGCTTCCTCGCGACCACCTAAAACTAAGGCCGCGCAGAAGTCTAAGCCAGGGGACAAAAAGAAGTCTAAATCAGGATCTGCCCCTAGCACTAGCTCCAGATCCCTGTCTGCTTCCAGCCCGTCTGCCATCACCACGGGCCTCTCCCTTCCGGCTCCTCCGATGCCTGACGACCCAGCGCTAGATGCTCTTGAGGCTCGCCATCTTCGCTCCTCCCCACGTTTCAGCCGCTTGCTGAGCTGAGAAGACTCGTCCGGAGGCGCCAGAGCAACACAGGAAGCCACGATCCCAGGGGGCTCTCTCCGCACCTCTGCCTCGCCAAGATCTCACCGTGATCACCACTCCTTGGTGGTGACGATGGAAAGCCAACATTGCTCTTCCTCCCCGAGGTCGCGCTCGCTTCCACCCAAGCGTGTTCACCTCCAGAATAACGGCCGAAGAGAGAGCAGAGAGGAACACCTCCCAATCTCCCTCCGTGCAACGCCACCAACACCGGCATAACAAGACTCAAGATCGTTCCCCCCAACATCGGGAATGACACCGTCTCCCCACAACCATGGAGCCCTTGCAACCACGCACTCCCCAACATCAACCTGACAGGCCGGCTCGCACTGACGTCGATTCCTCGCCCTCCCCCCGACGCCTTAGAGAACGGGGTCGTAGAGGCGCTCGCACGGACGTGGAATCCTCTCCACCTAGACAGCATAGCCGTGAGCGCCAAGGAGCCCGCACTGATGTTGAGGCTTCGCCTCCACCTACACGCCAGCGCCGCCCAGCTGCCCGCATTCGCTCCCGCTCGCCAGCCACCATGATTCCGCCGGCAGCCCGCCGGAACGCTTCGCGGTCCTTGAGCCCTGTGCCTCCCGGACGTTGCACCCACCGCGCTGCGGAACAAGTTTCCCAGCCCTCTTGAAATCACCGTCTCTCCTCAGACTGCGGCGATTCACCACTGCACCGCCAGAGCCCCTATAAAAAACAGCTGCCTGGCTCTCGTGCACGTAAAAGATCCCGCCACGACCGCAGAGATCACAGCCGCACTACGAGCTCCAGCCACTCTCACACGCCGCCCAAGCGTCCTGCTCGCCGCGGCCGACACCACCACAGCCGGTCAGCCTCTCCACCTCGCAGGACTGTGGCAGCTGCTTCTGCCTGCTCCTCTGAGATACGCTCCTCTCGTTCTCAGACACCGGCGCCCCGATGTCAGCGCCGCCCCACAGCTGCAGCCTCTTCTTCCTCACACTCGTCCTCACCCCACTGAGCGCGTACTAAAGACCGTGGCCGCAAGTGCCACCGATTCATTCAGGTGGTCTCCTGCTCCTCCCAGTCTGACTCTGCTTCCGACCAAACTAGCAAACGCCGCAAGCGACACCAGTCTCCCTCCTCTCCATCGGCTAAACGCTCCAGGAGATCATCTGCTACTTTGCCAGTCTTCTCACCAGCACCTCATAAGTGCTCACACAGAGAGCGGGAGCGCACGCCCCGCTACTCGCACAATGATTCTCCAGCCTCAATGGATCGGTCAGTCGCTTCAGAGCATTCAGGCTCCAATATGGACTATGCCTTTGACTCCTCCCCCGCACGGACTTTTTGCCTCGTCCACTGACGAGTCCCTGGACACTATTCTTAAGATGCGCAGGACTGCAAAGTCCTATACTTACCACGGGGCCTCCACACATTGCTCCTTTCGACCCCACCAGCAGTCCAGGAGGCGTCCCAACCCTCCTTACCAGCAGAGACCAACCTCAACTCGATATTCTCAGTCTACCACATCCTCATCTTACCAGCGCTCAAGCAACCAGCTCTGACAGGGTCAGCGCCAGCCTGCCAAGCGCTTCGAACGTGAGCAGAAGGCCTGACTACGTTGCCTCCGACACGAGACTGCAACCATTCCTTCGAGCCTGGCAGAGTATCACATCCGACGAATGGGTCCTCACTATCATCAAGAAGGGTTATACCATCAAATTCCAAGAATCACCACCTCTAGGCTACACATGCACCACAGCTCCTACACCTCCCCTTCTCGATGAAATTCAACAGCTCCTGCTCAAGCAAGCCATAGAGTGTGTTCCTCATGAAGACACTGCAGGATTTTATTCCCGATATTTTACGGTCCTGAAAAAGGACGGCGGGCTTCGTCCCATTCTCGATCTACAAAATCTCAACTCCTTCATCCGCCCCTGTCGGTTCCGTATGACCACTCTAGGGACCATTCTCCCTCTGCTGTGCAAGGACTGGTTCGCAGTCATCGACTTGCACGATGCATATTTTCATATATCTATTGCACCCAACCATCGCAAGTATCTAAGAATCATCGTCGGAGATTCCACTTACCAATTCAAGGCCCTTCCCTTCGGACTGTCCACCGCTCCTCGCATTTTTATAAAATGCCTCGCACCAGTAGCCACTCATCTCCACCTTCACGGGGTCAACATCTTCCCGTACTTAGACGACTGGCTGCTGGTGGCCCCTATGACACAGAAAGTGTCTCAGGACCTGGATTACACACTCAGCCTGCTGTCCTCCCTGGGCCTTCAAATCAACCATGACAAGTCGATCCTTCAACCTTCTCAGATCGTGCAGTACATAGGAGTCACCATCGACTCCATACAAGCCTGGGCGTTTCTTTCAGAGGACTGACAACAGAAGATTCTACGCACTCTTCACCTATTCCAACGCTCAGAGGTCACAGCCCACCTTGTCCAATGCCTCCTGGGGCTCATGGCCTCAACAACGGGGATATTGCCTCATGCCCGTCTCAAAATGAGAACCCTTCAGGCCTGGTTCCTGGACAATTTCAACCCTCAGCTCCACCCTCAGTCCATGCGACTCCCATTTACCTTGCCCGTCCGCAACAGTCTCAACTGGTGGTTCAATCTACAGCATCTCCGACAGGGTCGCCCCTTCGAATCCGCAGGCCCCTCGATCCAACTCACTACCGATGCCAGCGACACAGGCTGGAGGGCATACTGCAACGGCCTCCAGACCCACGGCCTGTGGACAGATAATCAAAAGACACTTCACATCAATTATCTGGAACTTTTCGCTATTTTCAATGCTCTCCGCGCCTTCGAGTTCACCCTGACCTCCAGGACAGTACAAGTAGTTACAGACAATACTACCGCACTTTATTACATAAACAAGCAAGGTGGCACCCGTTCCCGCACACTCCTGACCATTACCCTGGAACTGTGGGAGTGGTGCTACCACCGGAACATATTCCTAATAGCAGTGTACATCGCCACCCACGACAATGTCCTGGTGGATCGCCTGAGTCGCCTCCAGTACAACTGCCACGAATGGTCCCTTCACCATCAGACGTTTCTGGACCTTTGCAGCCAATGGGGCCAACCTCAAGTTGACTTGTTTGTCACAGACCTCAACTCCAAATGCCCTGCCTTCTACTCCAGGGCAGGCCTGGGTCACCATTCCCTAGGGGACGCCCTCTCCACCCCCTGGCCAAACACACTGCTCTATGCCTTCCCACCAATCCCGCTGCTTCTCAAAACGATCACCAAAGTTCGTCACTTGGCGACTCTTGTCATCCTCATAGCCCCATGGTGGCCGCGTCAGGCATGGTTCCCCACCCTGATCTCCATGGCCACGACATACAAGAAGCTGCCTCTTCTCCCACACCTCATTTCACAACACGACAGCCGGATTCTCCACCCGGACCTTCTGTCTCTGCATCTCACGGCCTGGCTGATCAATTCTCCGTACAGCGCATCTTAGCCAGAGCACGCAAGCCCTCTACTATCTGTCTCTACCGCCAGAAATGGTCTTTCTTTGTCTCCTACACCAACCAGTCCGGCCTCCCGCACCTGCCAACCACGTTGGACACTTTACTCCAGTTCTTACTCACTCTGTTCCACAAGGGCCTCTCCATCTCTACGCTGCGCATCTATGTGGCGGCAGTGGTATACCATCAACCGCCTGACTCCGACAGCTCAGCCCTTTTTTGTCACCCCACTCTCAAGCAATTCTTCAGGGGCCTTCGGAACATGCTACCATCCCGTGCTCCTCCAACGCCACAGTTGTCTCTTACGATCGTGCTTAGGGCTCTTACTAAACACCCCTTTGAGCCCTTGGCTTCGGTGCCCATTTACATGGCATCCCTCAAGACGGCCTTTCTCGTGGCCATTACGTCGGCAAGACGTACCTCTGAGCTCGCGGCTCTTCAGATAGATCCACCAATCCTCCAGTTTCACCCTAACAAAGTAACCCTTTTTCCGGACATGTCATTCCTTCCGAAGGTGGTCTCGGACTTTCACCTTAGACAGCCCATTGTGCTTCCCACCTTTTTTCAGTCTCTGTCCTCAGACTTAGGGTGCTCCCTCCACACTTTGGATGTCCACCGCGCCTTACTTTTTTATCTGTCTAGAACGGCCTCATTCCGACGCACCAAACGCCTTTTCGTTCGCACAACTGAACCTCACAAGGGTGAGCCTATCTCCTCGCAGACCATCTCCAAATGGATCTGCTCCACGATGACGCTTGTATATTCCACCAAGGGACAACCCTTACCGGATGCCCCAAAAACTCACTCCACCAGAGCTATGGCCTCTCCTACGGCTTTCCTCCAGGTGTCCCTCTCCCTGACATCTGTAGAGCAGCCACATGGTCCACCTCCACAACCTTTGCTGCCCACTACAGTCTTGATGTCAGGGCACGGTCCGAGGCTTCCTTCGGGCGCGCAGTCCTCTCTTCCTCGCTCCCATGACTGCCCACCGCCGGTAAGTTAGCTTGAGAATCACCCTTTGTGTGCATTCACAGATGCACAGAAGAAGAAATATTGGTTACCTGCCTGTAACTTTAGTTCTTCGAACGTGCATCTGTGAATTCACACTTCCCACCCATCGTTCCCCTCTATCTGTCGCGTCTCTCTGTGTTTTCTCGTTACAGAGATTCAGGGGAACTGTCGAGCGAAAGGGCGCCAAGAGAGGAGCATGCGCGCTGGAAGGGGGAGGTCCCAACTGACTCGAGCTTGTAACTGCCGGTGACCAGCGCAGAAGCACTGCTTAACCCTTTGTGTGCATTCACAGATGCATGTTCGAAGAACTAAAGTTACAGGTAGGTAACTAATATTTTGTAGTTTCTCTGTTTTATTCCATATAATGTACTATATGTGATATTGGATCTCTCTCTCTCTCTCTCTCTCACACACACACACACACACACAGAGAGAGAGAGAGAGAGAGAGCTTTCATATTTATACAAGGCCCCATGACCACATGAGGATACAGATGAGGAGTAAAGTGACAAAGTTTCAAGTGTAAAGGAATTAGGGTTACCATGCTGTGAATAATAAAAACTATCACTCTAGGAGTCTACAGGGCCACAATGACAGTTCACCCAAGTGGCAAACTGTGGAAATCAATGTAGGTGGTTTGACTAGTAGAGAGGATATTCATCCTTGACTGTTAATAATGCTATGACTACGTCAAAATCAGACTCTAAATCGGTGACTCTGTTCTTCTTTTCAAGTGCATGATAGATGTATAGTTGCATGTCATTAAGACTTGCCATTGTTTCTCCATACACTGTGGTTTACCATTTCCCCTTTCTTCTGAATGTCTCTCCCCAGATCATTGTGTTCACTACTATGACCTTCGAAACACTAAGCAACCAATCATGGTCTTCAAAGGGCATCGCAAAGCTGTTTCATATGCAAAATTTGTAAGTGGAGAAGAAATTGTTTCTGCGTAAGTATTTGTTAAAAAAAAAACCTCTATATGTTTCTTCTTGGCAGCATTGAAATACTTGATATGTATGTGGCTTGTGGGTGGCCAGGAACAGGCTCATACCATACATCTGTATGAATCACCATCCTGTTCAGCAGATTATTGAACTTTTATTAAAGCGATAATGAAAAATAATTTTACATCTGCCATAACCCCTCAGTAGCTCACAGGACTTCCAGAAATATTTAAATACAGCAGATATTTGTTTCGGTGTTTCAGAATCCCTATCTAGCATACCCTTTGAAGGAAATAGCAGAGAACACACTTGGACAAATATGAGTTTTATGAATTCTTGCATTTATATTTCTCTTTAGAGAGATCTGAAGGTGATATTGGGGGGAGGTGAACAAATAATTCTTAACAACTAACATTCTGCTCCATGTCTTAGTATTTTTACTGGCCACTGTTTTCAAAAAGTAGAGGGATGCCTCCTGGTTGGTAACATACTGGTGCAAGTGTTCTGCTCTTGGAGAGTAGATGCTTTGGGAATTGGTGGTTAAAGGCATGTCACCTGATTAAGGAGGGGAGAGGAGGCAACAGAAGAACAGCTGGCTTTGTGCCTAGAATATGTTTTTCCTTTATTCTAGATTAGAATTAGGATCTGTCTTCATTCATTTTTTTTTCCAAGAAGCTGTGATATTTACTACTATGCTTTGTCCCTCTTTCTGTTGAGACACTTAATTGTTAAATGGCACTAGTGTTTTGTGCAGTTCCCCCAGGTACTGATGCCCTTTTCTTTCTTTTTAAATTATTTTTTAATCCAATGGGTTAAACTTGACAGATTTCAATTTCTAAACTGGGGTGGGGAAGCAGGAAGAATTGTTCCTCCTGTTTGGAAAAGAGGGCAGCTCGTGATTATAAATTGGAAGGAGCATTCTATCACCTGGATCAGAGCTTCTCATTGAGAGAGATACAGGTGTAGAACAAGGCTCTGGCCATTCAGATGTTTTTGAATCACAGGTCCTGCCACCCAAACTAGTGTAAGCAAGTGGCTGAGTGATTGTGATAGGTGTTATCCAGAAATATTTTGAAGGACCATTGTTATTGATTTCTGCCTGCGAGTAAATTCTGTGGAATTCACTTTTTTTTTGCTTGCTAGAACCCTTCTGCCCTTTTAACTCTTTCCCATTCCAATCCAGTTGGACCTAGAAAAGAACATTTCGTTGTAGTTGGCATGCCTGTGACTCTCAAGCCATGCCTTTATTTATTGCCTTTAATCCTTATTTTCCAGGCCAAGCCTGTATAAGAAAGTACAGTAGTAATGGCAGGGGTTTTCCTTTCTCCCACTACATTTCCTTGGGATGAATAGGAATGTGATGGACAGACATCTCTTAAGCAGCAACTTAATTTAAACAATGAAACTTCAGAGAAGCAAAAAACAGTTGTTCTCTTGCTCTCCTTTTTCTTCTATGTTGCATCTGTGAATGTGCACATGCAGAGCTCTTGGAATCTTCTAGAGTTTCACTGTAGACCATTAGGGACCTACTCCTACCAATGTGTGTGTGTTTCATCCAACATTGGTATAGTCTTAGTTACTTCTGACTGCCACTGCAGTATTACTCGTGCTTCGAACTCCTGTGTGTAAAACTTGAAAATTTTGAATTAGAACAGTTCTTATTCATATGTCTGTGGAGATTGTCAGTAATCCAGATGAGGTTATCTGGAAGTTGAGTCATGGCAACTGGACTACTTTTCTTGTGAGACTGAAATGTTTCATTACTCATCCCAATAGCTTCATTAGTCTGATGAATGAAGTCTGTTTGGTATTAAAACAGGGATTCTCGAAAGTGAGCATTTGATTCGGGGTAACTCCCAAGTATCTTGGGATATCCTGGTAACATTCCATGTCACCTGCAACGTTCTTGACGAATCATAGTTTTTCAAGTGGAAAGCGGAAAGTTGAATTTTTCGGCTGTTTTGTGTCATAGAATCATAGAGTTGGAAGAGACCTCAAGGGCCATCCAGTCCAACCCCCTGCCATGCAGGAACCTCCATCACAGTATGTCCGACAGGTGGCCATCCAGCCTCTGCTTAAAAACCTCCACCTAATGTTCAAATGGAATCTCTTTTCCTGTAGTTTGAAACCATTGCCCTGAGTCCTAGTCTCTGAAGCCATGGAAAACAAACCTGTTCCCTCTTCAATATGACATCCTTTCAAATATATAAACATAGCTATCATATCACCTCTCAGCCTTCTTTTTGAAAGGCTAAACATTCCCAGTTCCCTAAGCCATTCCTCGTAAGACATTTCTTCCAGACCCTCAATCATCCAGGTCAGCCTCCTCTGTACCCACTCGAAGTTGTCAACATCCTTTTTAAATTGAGGTGCACAGAACTGGACACAGTACTCCAGGTGGGGTCTGACCAGAGCAGAATAGAGTGGTACTATCACTTCCCTTGACTTAGACAGGTGGTTCTCAACCTGTGGGTCCCCCGATGTTCCTGGACTGCAACTCCCAAAAACCCCTTCCAGCACAGCGAGTGGTGGAGGCTTCTGGGAGTTGCAGTCCAGGAATATCGGGGAACCCACAGGTTGAGAACCACTGATCTAGCATTATGGTTCTGTTGATGCAACCAAGAATCACATTGGCTTTCCTGGCTGCCGCATCACACTGCTGACTCATGTGCATTTTGGGGTCTATCCAGACTCCCAGATCCCTTTCACATGTACTATTTTCCAGCCAAGTATCTCTCATCCTGTATATGTGCAATTCATTCTTTTTACCTAGATGTAGCACTCTACATTTCCCTCTGTTGAAATTCATTCCGTTAGCTTTGGCCCAGCACTCTAATATGTCAAGGTCATTTTGGATTTCCCCCTATCCTCTAGGGAATTAGCAACCCCTCCCAATTTGGTATCCTCTGTAAATTTAATTAGCATACTCTCTATTCCTTCCTCCAAGTCATTAATAAAGATATTGAACAGCACTGAACCCAGAACAGAACCCTGGGGCACCCCACTGGTCACGTCTCTCCAAGCTGAAGAGAGGCCATTTATGGTCACCCTTTGGCTGCAATTAGTCAACCAATTACAAATCCACCTAACAGTAGCACTATCTGTCCCACTTTCTATTAATTTCTTAGCAAGAATACCATGGGGAACCTTATTGAAGGCCTTACTAAAGTCCAGATAAGCAATATCCACAGCATTTCCCTCATCCACTAGGCCTGTAATTCTATCAAAAAGATATCAAATTAGTCTGGCATGACTTGTTTTTAAGAAACCCGTGTTAACTTCTTGTAATGACAGCATTGTTTGTTAATTAATTGCAGACTGATTATTTAATAATCTGCTCTAGGATCTTTCCAGGAATTGAAGTCAAGCTGACTGGGCGGTAATTATTTGGGTCTTCTCCCCCCCCCTTTTTTTTTGAAGATGGGGACATTAGCCCTCCTCCAATTGATGGGGACTTTCCCAGGACTTCTCAAAGATTATTACCAATGTTTCTGGAATTACTCCTGCCAGTTCTTTTAATATCCTTGGGTAACATGTAAGAGATGGCATATTGTTATGTTCAGCTTCTCTATAAGTAACCATGCTTGAGTCATGTAAAGGAAGAACAGTCAGTATTAGGAAAAGTAGGTTCAAAATTATCAGATTGTGGGAAACAATCATGCTATTTGGCCTTGGGTTGGCTTCTTGTCTGCACAGGCTTTATGTTAGAAAGTGTTTCTTGTTGCCGTATTTGTAATCCAGCAAGATGATTCAAATAGACCAAGTCAGTGACTATTAAAAACTTGATTCTCTGTTCAGGAGTGTGCACAAGAGCCAAAATTTCTCCTTCATAGTTTTTGTACTTGACGTGGATTTTGGCTACTGGTGCCAGAAGAACCTTGGATTCAGAAGATGTGAACGGGTGCACAGGAAACCTGTATTTATGCAGAATGTCACTGTCCTTTACAACTTATGAAGAAATTAAAGAAATGTCAGCTCCCGTGTCCAATCATCCAGAAATTAAAAGTTCCTGTGACTCCTTTTTGAGTATTACATCGTTAGAAAATGATTTATGAACCCAATCAGTTTGCTGCTGTGTAATAATCTTACTAGGATCTGACTAGTCCTGCTGAACTTCTTGCTCTTTGCCAGCAGATGATGCTGCAAACATAGAAATGGAACAGGTGTGCTGAAGCTGTGTTGAAGGAATTCCTGTAGACCAGGCATGTCCAAAGTCCAGCCCAGGGGCCAGATGTGGGCCGATTTAAAATTTTGAGTGGCCCTCAGCCTCTTCTCCCTGCTGGCTCAGCCTTTCACTCATCCCCACCGGCTGGCCCTTACCTTTGCTGGCTAGAGACATCAGCTTGCAGTTTTATGGTTTGCCTGTCCTCCGTGCCTCTGTCCATCCCCTCAGCCACCCGCCCTGCCTACCCGCTCCTGGCTCCGTTGCTGCAGCGTCTTCCCCACTTCCTTGTGAGGGAGGGTAGCATATGCAAGCAGTGATGCATCTTGGTTGTGCATGGGCCGATTCCTGGGCCGTGAAACAGCTGCTAGGCCCTTGGGCACCTTGAAACCGGAGCATTTACGGCTGTTGCAGATTTGCACAGACCACGCCCTTTCTCCTCCCTTCAGGCTGAATGGTCAGCCCCCACACATTTTCACCTCACCAAATCCGGCCCTCCTTGCAAAACATTTGGACACCCCTGCCGTAGACAAAACATGGGCTGTTACTCTCTGACCCCTCCCTACTTCTGGAAGGTTCAGTGTGCTTCTAGGTGCCTGTGTGGCATTTGGCTCAGTCCCAAAAAGAGTCCGTTGTCACTGAATCATCAGAAAAGTTCCAATTTTCTTCACCTACATTTGGCAAATAGTCCAAAGCCTCCTTTCTGTCTGGCTCTGAGATTGATTTCATCTTAGGTTGAACTTCAGCTGGTGGTGTGACTCTCTAGGCTTTTGAGGGGGTCTACCCTGCTGTAGCTGTGGACTTAGATTGTGCCTTCTGACCTTTTCTACAGTGGGATGCATAGTGTCCTGGCTGTTGGCACCGAAAACAAACTATTTCAGGGCATGTGATAGAAACCCTTGGTTGTGAAGGAGTTTTGTTCCTGTTCACATCAGATGGGAAGTGACTCTGAGACTGCTCTTCCCTATATTCTGGCTTTTTACCAGATGCACCCCTAGAATGAGGTTGGCCTCACTTGCCAGGCGTATTGCCTCTGCCCATTGAGGATTTTCTATAAGCGCATATTTCATCTAGTACAGTGGTACCTCGGATAACGACGGTAATTCGTTCTCCGAGGTTAGTCGTTATCTGAATCATGTCGTTATCCGAAATGTGGTTTCCCATAGGAATGAATGGGAAACCTATTAATCCGTTCCAGAGCCTAAGAAAAAGGCACAGACACCTGGTTTTTTGCTCAAAACTCTTTATAAAGTGCACTTTAAAGGTACAGATGCAATGCCACCCGGGATAACTCTTTTTTACTGATGCATGCTGGAAATTCGTTATCCAAGGCAGTCCATAGGGAAAATTCGTTATCCAAGGCAGCCCATAGAGAAAATTCGTTATCTGAGGCAGACCTATACCTAGAATTGCAATTCGTTATCCGAGGCAGCCCATAGGGAATATTTGTTATCAGAGGCAATCCTATACCTGGAAATTTGCAGTTGTTATCCGAAAAATTCATTATCCGGGGCAGTCCTTATCCGAGGTGCCACTGTATAAGGGCAAATTTTGTTGATTTTTTGGGTTTCAATTAGAGCTTCTTGTTTAAGATCTTGTGGGGCAGATTTCTGTAACTGCTCCATTATTAACAGAGCCAAAACTTCTTGGTATGTGCTAGCCTTGGCTGCCTTGAGCCATTTGTCTAAACTGGATTTAGTATCAGCCTGCAGTGAGCATGCACATTCTTGCAAGTTCCACTTCATGCTCCTGACCTTATAACTTAAAGCCTCTGGAGTGTAAGCTTGTTTTTAAGAAACCCGTGGAAACCCATGCCAAAAATTCATCCCAATATTCATTTTGAACCTCAGAGAGCAACTTATTTAAGACTCCTATGATCACAGAAGCCTTACCCAGATTTCTTTGGGTGTATCCAAATCTTGGCATGCCTTTTGAAAATTATTGAGAAAATTCAAAGTATCATCCCCTGCCCTAAAAAGTCATAGGGATTTCCTATCATATGATTTAGGGCAGGGATGGCGAACCTTTCTGCCACCAAGTGCCCAAACTCAGCGGCCGCGGCGGGGGTGATGGCTGTTGAGATCGGCAGCAGCGCAGGGGGGAAGGGAGCGAAGGCAGCAAGGGTGATGGAGTGGGTGAGGTCAGGGTCATTGGCAGCAGTGGTGGGAGGGACAGGGCTGGCGGTGGTGATGGCGGCGGAGGCGGGGTCGGGTCGGTGGCAGCAGGGGCTGCAAGGGTGATGGGGAAGGCGGCGGTAGGGGGTTGGGATTGGCGGCAGCGGGGGGTCGGGTGGGGTGAGGTCGAGGGCAGCAAGGGCGATGGGGTCAGGGTTATCGGCGGGGGCGGCAGGAGAGGCAGGGATGGGGTTGGTGATGGTGGAGGGTTGGTGGAGGCGGGGTCAGGGATGGCAGGGGGCAGCGGCAAGGGCGGCGATGGTAATGGCGACAGCAGGGTTGGCCTGGCACCCGACATGCTCCCTGCCCCCCCCCACTTCCCCCTCCACAAATTCCTCATTGCTGATCCAGCAGAGGGGGAAGTGGGGGGGGGGCAAGGAGCATGTCGCGTGCCAGGCGAAAGCTCTTTCCGTGCCACCATTGGCACACATGCCATAGGTTCGCCATCCCTGATCTAGGGTCAGACTTTGCTGCTTCCTGCATTCTCTGTTCTGCAGCTTCCCTTTCTAGCCTCAGTTGTCTCTAAACAACTCTGTCTTCATAAACTCGTCTCCTTTTGTATTTAAGTCTCTTAATTTGTAATGCTTCGGCAGGCCTCTGTTGTTGAAGGCTTTGCATTTGCAATTCAGTTAAAGCTGATAGGTATCTTTCAGTCTCCCTGGGGGGATTGTCTTGGAGCTCCCTGCTCTTCTTCCCCTCCATTGTGACTGATCAGCCTCTCCTGTGCCACCCACTTGGGCTGCTGGTGTCGCTGCTGCTGCTGCTGCTCCTAGCCCTTGGTCATCTTGGTTGGGCCATTCTGAGGGTGAGGGCAATCTGTCTCTGTCCCCAAGTAACGATTCATCTAGAATGGCTTGGCTTCTGGGCTGGCACCAACTCTGGGTAAAATCAGCCCATTCAGTCAACTGCTGGGGGTGACATACCTGGGTGCTCTAAAGCTAGCAACTGAAATTCATAACCCCTTCTTCTCACAGGCAAACCAGTGTATATATCAGGGAATTCTTCCATATAGGAAAGTTTGGATGCCTCCCGGGTGAGGCATTCAAAAACACCTATAGCTTTTTTGGTCTTCTTGTGGCTTGCTTCTGGGAACTTAAGGTTTTTGTTGGTTTTTATCTTGCAAGCATAGGAGGTCACATTTACGTTTATTACAGAGTTCTTGAAGCAGGCTTTCTTTGGCTGAGGATATTCTTTTCAATGTTGATGGAGATCACGGTCATTTTGGGCCCATAAAAGGACCATTGTTTTAGGTTGGTTTTCCTAGTAGTCACTGTCATGTCTGATTGAAAAGGTGCTTCTGGATTGACTGGTGAACATTTTTGCTCAGGGAACATCTGATTTCTAAAAAGAATACAATATTTGAATAGTCTCTTTTCATGTCCCCCATGGACCAAACTGTCCAATTCAGATTCAGTTTTTTAAAAAAAACAACACTCTGGCTTATGAATGTGGGATATCGTGCTTCTGTACCCACTATTCAAAAAATCAGGAAATGATCCAATATTGCTGCGCAATATCATGCCTGGGTTGCCAGCAGGTAAAAGGATGTGAAGCTTTACATAGCAAAGGGCAGCCTGAATGTTGATAACACTGATAACAATCAAGATGGTCTACCAGATAACTTCTGCTCACTACCATTCACACTTATTGAAGAACCATACTGTGCTGGAAAACCACCCATCAATATACTTACTTGCACTTTTTTAGCTTCCATCTTGAACACACAGCAGAATAAATGGTGTAAACCAGGAAAAGGACCTTGGTGTCCTGGTGAACAGCTCAATGAAGGTGTCAACCCAGTTTGCCACAGCAGTAAAAAAAAAAAAAAAGCAAACTCAATCATTAGGAAGGGTATAGAAAATAAGTCAGGAAGGGTCATTTTGCCTCTTTATAAATCTATGATGAGGCCCCATCTGGAATATTGAGTACAGTTCTGGTCACCATCCCTCCAGAATGATATTATGGAAATGGAAAAAGTGCAGAAGAGGGCAACCAGAATGATTAGGGGACTGGGACACCTTCCTTACCTTCTGAGGCTGCAATGGCTGGGCCTCTTCACTCTTGAACGACGGTGCCTAAGATATGCCTGCTCCTGGACCTGTGTCTCAATACCACATATTTCATGTACAGAGGGGACTTCTACAGACAGAAGCATGGTTGTGCCATGGGTTCCCCAGTGTCACCAATTGTTGGGAACCTATACATGGAAGAAGTGGAGAAGAAGGCACTCAACAGCTTCCCAGGGACAACACCATCCCACTGGTTCAGGTATGTAGATGATACCTGGGTGAAAATCAAGACTCAGGAAGTACAGGCCTTTACAGACCACATCAATGTGGTGGACCCTAATATTAGGTTCACTAGGGAAGACACCCAAGGCAACAGGTTGGCTTTCCTGGATTGTGCAGTGATCATCAGACCTGACTGTGGCCTGGGAGTAGAAGTTTACAGGAAACCCACCCACACAGATCAGTACTTACTGTTTGACTCCCACCATCCAATACAGCACAAACTAGGAGTCATCAGGACCCTAAGCCACAGAGCAGAGAGCATCCCCACCTCCACAGAAGCCAAGAAGAAGGAAGACAAGCACGTGAAGACAGCACTTAAGGCCTGTGGATATCCAAAGTGGGCCTTCAACAAAGCAGTGGGCCATCCCAGAAAAACAAGGGATCAGTCCTTACATGGCTGGAGTGTCTGAGAAGCTTAAAAGGATTTTTGGCAAACACCACATCCCTGTTTATTTCAAACCCACAAACACACTAAGGCAGAGACTTGTCCACCCAAAGGATCCAATGCCAAAACATAAAAGGAGCAATATAGTATATGTGGTCCAATGCAGTGAGGAGTGTTCAGACCTCTACAGTGGAGAAACTAAACAGCCATTAAACAGAAGGATGGTCCAACATAGGAGGGGTAACAGCTCAGGACCAGAATCAGCAGTACACCTCCATTTGAAGGACAAAGGGCACTCTTTCAAAGATGAGGATGTACACATATTAGACAAAGAAGAGAGGTAGTTTGAGAGAGGAGTAAGGGAAGCCATTCATGTGAGCATTGAAACCCCCACCCTCAACAGAGGTGGCGGCCTTAGGCATCATCTGTCTGCTGCTTCTCAGGGTGTGCTTTCCAAAGTACCGAGACAAATCAGAAAGCCTTCACCACCAAGACCATAGCTAATGACCCACACTTTATCGATTTCAGCACCTTTGGCCATTGTTCACCTTAACTTCCAGATCCTACTAGATAAATCATTGTTGCTTTAAAACCAGTTTTGCATGCTTTTCATCTAAATGCAAATGATGAAATAATCTTCAATACAAAACAATAATCTTCCTCCATGTATTAGCGTAGCTTTGTCCAAATTGATATATGCCTGAGGTATTTAGCATCTATAATAATTCAAGAAATAGTGCCTCAAAGCAAGGCTCTTTGGTGGCTTTGGTGCATTTTAGCCATACCAATGCTTTGAAACCCATCTTGGCTATAAATGTCCAGTGTGGTCAATCTGTTGGTCTGGGGTCTTGAAAGACTTGCATAGGAGTCTCATGGCACCGTGATTAAACTGCTGTACTGCAGCCAAAACTGTGCTCACAACTCACGGTTCAATCTCAGGTAGTTGACTCAAGGATGCCTTCTATCCTTCACAAGTTAGCAAAATGAGTACTCAGCTCTCAGGGCCGTGGTGTGGGGGGGAAGCAATTTGTAGCCTGCATAATTCAATTACAAACCACTCAGAGTGCTTTAAGCACTATGGGATGGTATATAGGTAGCACTCTTTGCTTTTTTCCTTTTTATGTCTGGATTGGCCTTGGCTAAATAACTGTTCTTGACCAGTAGTTGTCCATTTTTTTTACATATAATATTGTTGGTACAATGCACCTACTACTCCAGCTGACAATTTTAAGCACGCTTATCTCCAGGAAGGAAACAGTTGATCTGTGGATATACAGGGCAACTTTAAAACTCTGGAAGATATGTGCTGGCAAAAAGCAGCTGAATGTTTAATAAAATGATTATATTACCAGCATGTTTTCTTGCTCTCTGAGGATGCCACTGATGCCTCTGAGAAGAGCGATTTTGTTGCTCAGCCTTATGTCCTCTCTTTACTTGAAAAGCCTTCATAATATTTTGGCATATGGTGCCAATACCTTACACAGAGGTTTGTATCTCTCTTTTCTCAGGTCAACAGACAGCCAGCTGAAATTGTGGAATGTAGGGAAGCCACATTGTTTGCGTTCCTTTAAGGGCCACATCAATGAGAAGAATTTTGTAGGGTTGGCTTCTAATGGAGACTATATTGCCTGTGGTGAGTGAAACATTTATTCAGCGAACTGGACTAACATAGTAGCTCTAAAAGGTTGTTCCTTTTACCCAATTGAAATAGTGAAGACTTTATAATAATGCTGCAGTACTTTTGTACAGTGTCAGATTCCACTGTAGGGCTATGAAATTCTTCATTTTAATCCAAACAATTCAGTTGAGGATATTGGCCACATTTTACTTCTTTTTTTAAAGATGGCTAGACCATTTGAAATTGTCAGCATATCTCTTCTAACTCAAATATTTTGGTCTGAACTCATAGTATGTCCCTTCCAGACCTTTTATCAACTTGTAGCTTGCTTCTCAGTTCTCTCCAGTTTGTCAACATTTCCCTTGAACTTCATCTCTTTGAACAGAAAATAGAGGACTTCATATGAATTCATGACCTTACACATTAGAGTTGTGCTGTATAACATATAGTTGATGTTATATCTTGGAAATGATGGCTAGATTTAGAATACTTAAAACTACATTGGTCTTGGGAGCCTGACAACCCTTCCTAGATTTTGTGTTCATTATAGCATATTACATATACAGTAGATAGATAGATAGATAGATATAGCAGTATTATTCCTGCTTTGGAGTGTTCTATCTGTAGCTGTTAGCTTTTGATGGGAACTGTGTACTTGAACATGAAACAAATATTTAGGAATATTTTTACATTACCAACCGGCTAACCTGCATCTGTGTTTTTGCTTTTGATGCAGGAAGTGAAAATAATTCTCTCTACTTGTACTACAAGGGTCTCTCAAAGACACTGCTAACTTTCAAATTTGACACTGTCAAAAGTGTTTTGGACAAGGACCGTAAAGAAGATGACACAAATGAATTTGTCAGTGCTGTATGCTGGAGAGCGCTGCCAGATGGGGTAAGCATTTTTGCTGGTTTGCTGGTTTTCTTTTATAACTGTGTTTTATAAGGGGGCTGTTTGTCTCTTAGGTGATATCTGCTCTGTGTCATTTCAGACAACATTCTTCTGTACATCTGTTCACAGAAGTCTAGCATATCAGGAGAAGTGTCCTGCTTGTTTCTTTCACATAGAAAAGAAATCACATTGGAGAGTTTTCCATTGTACAAGCCATCCATTAGTTTGAGTTGATACACCTGAAAAAATGGTTTTAACACTTCAGTGAAATTAAGCCTTTCATTGAATAATAACTTGAGAGAGTATTTTGTGTTGTATGTTATACTATTTTACGACAGCAGGTAACTATAAATAGGGTACAAATATGGGCACAGTTCGAGTACTTCTGGTCCATTTATGTATAAAGTCTCTACTTGTACATTCCATTTAAATCTTTGTTTATTTTCACTGTCCGGATTCATTTTAATGGATGTGAACCTAAGCCATGTTATAAGATGCTCAACTTGTATCCTTGCAGTTGAATTTGTTAACACATCACAATGGTCTCAAGTAGTTGAGTGCACTAAATTAGAAGACAGATTATCTTAATATATTCTCAGATTCTTATGTTTTCCTAGTCATCATTCCTTCCTAGTCACCACGTGTGAAGACATGCAGTGGCAGAAGTGTTTTTTTCCTTTGTCTGAAGGTACAATAATGGGACTTTGCTGGGTGTAGCATTTTACAAGTAGCTCTACCCCTTGTACTGTGCATGTCAGTCTACTTTAAAACTCAGTCCTTTTTAACTGATGCTGAAGCATTAGGGGTTTGCAAGCTCTCCTTCTCTTTGTTGCTGCTGGTGCTGATGTTGACGATTGCTTTTATGCCTGATGATATTTGCAAGATCTCCACTGATGCCAGCTTAACTGGCTGGGGGCTCAATGCAGAGCCCTTCAGGTCCATGCTTCCTGGTCTCTGAGGGAGCAACAGCTCCATATCAACAAGCTGGGGCTCGTGGTGGCACTCAAGGCCTGTAAAGAACTTCAAAGGCACTTTCAGGCCAAAGCTTTGCAACTCACTATGGACAACACCATGGCAATGTTTTCAGCAAGCAAAGAGGAGCCCACTCTCCAAGACTGCTGTACATGGCGGTGGACCTGTGGAAGTCGTGTCTAGCATACGCCGTATTTCTCACAGCAGTGCACGTGGCAGGTGCAGACTCAAGCAGACTTCCTCAGCCACAAAGGAATTCTAGGTGGAGAAGTGAAAGCGTGTCCCACATGTTTCCCACTCCATATGCGCTCAATGGCACACTCAGGGTTGACGTGTTTGCCTCTCAAAATAATCACAAGTTTCTTAGATATCACCCTCAAGGGAGGATTGGGAAATGGTCTCTAAGCATTTCCTGCCTCACTGTCTCTACTATCGTACCTCTTTCTTCTTTTCCCCCTTTCCCCCACAAGGTGTTTGGCAAGCTTCTCACCAGGACAGAATCCTTTCTACCAAAAGTTGCCTCTCAGATTCTCATGTCTCAGGGCATTATTTTCCTGACCTTCGTTCCATCTCTGTCCATCCTGCAAGAGTGTCTCCTTCACACTCTGGATGTGTGATGGGCCTTAGATTTCTGTGTAATGAATTCCAATCCTTTTCAAAGGTTCTCATATTTTCATCAGCTACCAATCCCATCTAGGAGCCTGCGTCATCCCATCATATCTCAAAATGGGCGGGTGCCACAGTTGAATTTGCCTACCAGCTTGCCTGCACTCCATGTTGCTCATTATCACCTTGATATCTGGCAGAAAAAGGAAAGTTTGGCAAAAAAAAAAAAAAAAGAACTGGTGAAGGAAGGGAACTTAATTTTTTTAAAATACATGATATTACAAAAGGAAAACACAGATGAACATACCAGTAGTGAAAGTAATAATAAATAAAATTTATAAAATATTGGAAGCAGAGAATCAACAGAAATCGATTACAGTATTATGGGAATATGTTTTCGTGGAAAATTAAGTGATTCTTCGAGTGTAATGTCCTCTTAGAATGTTGGTGATCGGTAGCATGATTTTTATCCAAAGCTATTCGATATAGAGAAGCTATGCTTACTATGAACCATTGACGTAAATTAAGTACTAGGGTTTGTAAAACTGTATGGGATATAAGAATAGTGAAATCTATGTCTGTAACAATAAAGTAGTTTGTGATGGTATTTAACTGCAGTAAAATTAAATCAAATAAATTTTACTCCAAGAATTACTCCAAATACTCCAGTTGTGTGACAGGATGTCAAAAATTGGTACTTATTTTCATATATGGTGGGAATGTCTGTGAAGATTTTTGGTCATCTAGTTGAGGTTATCTGGGAGTTGAGTCATGGCAACTGGACTTCTTTTCTTGTGGGATTGAAATATTTCACAACTTTTAATTTTTCCCTGCCATCGTATTAATCAGTTAGTCTTATTATCTTAGTTGCCAGGGTTAAACTGCTGTTTTAATATGTTGTCACTTTGTTGATTTTATTGTTCTGAATTGGTCGTTGTTTGACCTACTGTTGTAAACCGCCCGGAGTTCCTTCGGGAAGACAGGCGGTATATAAGCTCTGTAAGAAATAAATAAATAAATAAATAAATAAATAAACTCTACATATGTGGTGAGAATGTGATAATATATTGAAATGTTGGCAATTGATAAATGAACCGATTAAGTAAAATTTAGAGGTGAGTCCTAAAACAGTGCTTTTATCAATATTTGATATATACCAATGTAATTGGGCAACTAAATAATTTCAAATTTATTAACTATGGCAAAATTAATGGTATTATGACAAAATATGATTTTCAGTTAAGTGGCATAAAAGAGGTTTGGGATGTAGTTTTTAATCATAATATGTAATATTACAGTACAGTACAGAGGAAGTTGATAAATACAATGAGATTTATAGATATTTTATTACCAAAACAAATTTGGTAAGAATTTATTGATTTTGTAATTATAAAGGGAAAGGGATGTATAACGTTGCAAGAGTCAGTTTTGGGAGGGGAATAGGGTTGTTGTAAGGAAGGAAAAATTTGATTATATCTCTAAAAGGTCCCAGTGTGGGGGAGGAGCAGAACAATTTGTGTAATTGCTTTTGTTGTTTTATTTTGTTTTTAAAGTTTATATGTGTTTGTTTTTGTTTTTACCTAAAAATTGGGGGGGGGGGGAATTTCTGTTGTATGTGGGGCGGAAAACAGTTGTGCATTTAATTGGCAGCTGAGGGGATCTACACATTAAAAAAAGGGCAGAGAGCTTTTTGAATACCCCAAAACCACCCAGAGTAGCCATGTAGCTCAATGGAGTAGTATATAAATTTAATAGATAACAAATAAATACAGTAATTCTGTAATTTTATTTATTTATTTTTATAGTTGACTGCCCAATTTTCCCGCAGGAACTCTGGCCGTTGTACAACACGTTGCAAACAAACAACTTTCCCGAACATACAGAACCCCAGACATACCAAATCAAATTACAGCTAATAAAAAGATGATGATGATGATAATAATAATAATAATAATAATAATAATAATAATAATAATAATAATAATAATAATAATAATAATAATAATAATAATTAATAATATATAATACATAAGAGTAAAAAAATAAAAATGGATATAACACAACAACCATATAACATAATTCAGTATCTTAATTCTTGTTTCACTATCAGTTTCTAAAGTAATCGACGAAAGAAATTATGTAATCATGCCTGCTAATCAGCTTGTGGATACAACATATAGTCAATAGCTATCTTGTAATGTTAAAAAGCTATCTTGTAATTGTAATTCTAAGAGAAAAAAGTGTGTTGAGACACTGTGGTTTTCCTGTTGATGCCCGGGCACTGCCCAGGCAGAGGCTAAAAACGGAAACAGGTGTAGTAAGAGCGAGCTGAGAAGGGAGCTGAGCGAAAAAGCGGAAGTAACAAGAGCTTATGAAGCCTTGAATGTGCAGGTGGGCTCAGCAAAAGCTGGGCAGTCTCTGGGTGGTCCTGGAGGTGTGGTTGACCGATAGTGACCGGACAAGGCTCTGAAATTGTATAAAAACCCCTGGAAAAGTGTGTTCGGGGTCCCTTCTTGACTGTGAGGGGGACCCCTTTGTGTCTTCCACAAAGGTTCTCTGTTCTGCACTTTGCTTCTGCTCAATAAACTCAGCGCTGAGAAATTCTCCTTTCTATCTGACTTAGTCTCATTCTTGGGAAATCTCCAACTTGCCTCATTTCACATCTTTGACTTAGTCTATTTTAGACTTAGTCTATTTTTGGGGCACTGAACCACAAGATTACATATAGAACTCAGCCTCTGTCTTATCAGAAATGTTAAGAGTTTAGAATTAGCTATGACTGCTTAGAGGATGGTAACAAAAGGTATTATTCTTGAACACATAAGCAATTTGATTATGTAGATTAGGTATGGTCTCCCTCTATCAGCACCATTATAAAGAAGCCATTTAATCTTGTGCTTGTGTGTGTTCATTGTTTTATATAAATAGATTGGCTTGGGAAATACTTTACAAGGAGAAATACCGCATTTTGAGGACTAAGGGGAGATGGAGATAAGATGAGAAAATGGAATGCAAATTAGCCAAGGACAAACTTAGAATCCTTTCATATGGGCGGCAAGAATTAACAGTAGTACAGGATTGTGAAGAATTCATAAATTTAGCTTTCTTGCCTTTAGAAAGTATTGCTCATTACATAGCTTTTCTGTAGCACTGAGAAAATGCCCTGTTGACAAGCAAGCCAGAAAACTTTGTCTGAAGAGCCATTTGCCTCTTCCTCAGTTCGTGGGTCAGTTTCTTTCCAACACCACTAAATTGGTGTTTCTTGGTAAAAACCTGAGACTTCTTGACCCAGCACTATTGGTAGAAATGTCTTCAGATGTCTTTTTTCCCTCTTCTTTAGTCTTTTTCCTAGAATCTTGTTATTTACATACATGTTTGGACCACTGGCAAATAGCAATGCCTGAGGAATTCAGACAACCAATTCTACTATGAACTGACCTGATTTGTTTATCCCAGGCTAAAATGTAGTTTGGGACTTCCATAGTTTACATCGTTTTTATACTTTCAGATGCTTTGGTGCTATTCTCAGCTTGAAACAGCAATTACAAAAGAGGGTAAAATTCATTACGGCTGCATAACGGGGGTGGGGGTGGGGTGGTATGCATATCCATTCAAATGTTTCTTGGCTTATTGTAGGAACTTAGGGCACTTGGCTTATTAGTAAACATAGGTAAAAATCATATGCGTTGGAAATAAACTGATAAGCCCATCTCTACCGGGCATTCTATTGTCTTTATCAAGAAGAATAGAAAGTATTACACCATGAAATACTAAATGTTGTATTTTGGCATAATCAGTTCATTCCACAAAAGCTTATGCTCCAATAATCCTTGCTTGTTTTTAAGCCTGCTTAGCTTCTTGAGAGGCACCCTGTATTAATATAATGTTCAGGAGACTACACTGTCCCTAATCGTTTGCAATGGCATCGAGTTTAGCCTCGCCCAGCCACAGAACTCAGAAATGGAGGAATATTATCTGATGTATGCACCTGCTGTAAGTTTTATCAAGCTCCTGAGAGTGCTTTTGTAAGTGAAAGGCTCCCAGAGTTGTAGCTGGGGCAATTCCACCAGACCTCTGGGAGCTGTCATTTCAAACATCCAAATATCCCACCCGTAGTGTTTGTAAATGTATATACATTAGGATTCCCATATCTGCTGATTTGCCATCCTCTGATTCAGTTATCTGTGGTTAACAGCCAGAAAATAATTATCTTTGGGCAGCAAGGGTGGGGGGAGGGCTGGAGATGAAGAGCAAGTGACCCCTCTTCTGCATGAGGCCTGGAGCAGGGTGGTGTACCTAATGCATAGGAGCACACAGGCCATGTGAATATGCACCACAAAATGGGGCAGAGAGTGACAGCGGAAACGGGCTCCCTCCATCTCCCGGAAGCTCCATCAGTGCCAGGGGTAAAAAATTAAGGAAAGCAGCCAGCCACCCTTCCCTCCCATCTGCCTGGCTTGCCTTCCACGGGGAATGCAAGGTTCGCTTATCGCCGCTGCCGCCGCCACCACCACAACTACCCATCATTGTCTACAGCTGCTTTGTGGGGGCAGAAAGAGCCACTTTGGCCCAGCTGGGAACCTGTAAATAGAGGATGGCTTGCTGGCTGCCTGGCCGCAGCAACAGCACTTCTTCTTTCGAGGCTAGGACCTTGCCCAAGAAGGCAGCTCAGAGCAGGCAGGCACCTCTTGCCTGCAGGTCTTCCTGGACCCCTGACGAGGTTTAGCACCCTCTCTGAGCCCAAGGGGATCCTGGCTACAACCCAGCACCCACTTAATTTACCCCAGTCGTCTCAGGGCCTAGTCCCTAGCCAGCAAGCAGGCTGACCATCCCATCAGTGCTTCATCACTGGCTGTTGCACTGCTTTGCATCACGTGTGACCTTGTGGGGAGGGTGGATTGGGTTAAAATGCCCCAAAATGGGGCTGGTGTGTGTTGGAGGAGTTTTGCCACCACGGTCCTGCAGGCAGTTCACAGTCACTGGACAAGCCCGTAGCCATAACATTCCTCCTCCTTCCAATCTACAGCTAGCTGTAGCTGGCCAGGAGTAGTGGACGTTGCCCCGTTTGATTGGGGGGGGGGAATCACTCTTATCTGCAGATTTCAGTATTCACAGGATGGCCCGGAACCAACCTTCTACAGATATGGGGGTCCTACTCTAGGTGCATACTTCTCCTGAACTTTAACACAGTTACACTTGACACATGCTGCACATCCTAGTTACCACCTTTTAATTTTTTCTGATTCCTCAGAATCCCACTGTTTTCAGCAGTGAGAATGGCTCAGATTCCAGTCAGCCTTTACATCATTTTGTTTACTTCCTGGTAGCAGTGCATTTTATTTCTTCCAACCAATCTGCTGCCTTTGAAAGGGATATTTTGTGATTTTATGCTAGTGTTCTTTGTACTTGGACTCTCCTGTGCACCCATCATTTCTCTTTAAACAGGATCAAATAGACAAGAGACCAGCTAATATTGCATTTTGCAAGACAAGACGTGCACTCTTTATTTAAGATTTACTTATTGATGTATGCAAATTATTGGAAAGGAGTAATATTGTATGCCAAGTAAGGTTCATGTCATGATTTCCTGAAGGAATTGTCAATTGCGCCTGCATGCTTTAAAAAAGAATATTAATCCTATTACTTTCCAGATTCCCACAGTGGATATGATTTCTTAAATGAGTAATTGGAAAAGGTGCCCTGCTGACTGTAGTAGCTCTTTTGTCATTATTAACAACTCAGGAGCTCCACTTGAGAGATCAACATGAATCCACCATACTATTATTATTGATGGAAAACTTAACAACTCAAAACTTAAGTATTTTCATAGAATCATTAAGTTGGAAGGCGCTACAAGGCCACCAAATGCAACCCCCGACTCAGGGCAGTAGTACAAATCATAGGATCTGCCAGATGATTGTCTAAATTTCTCTTGAATGCCTCCAATGTTGGAGCACTAGCCACTTTTAAAGATATTTAGTTTCATTGCCATACTGATGTAAATAGAATCTATCTTCTGATATTCAACCAACATCTGGCTTCCTATAACTTGAACTTCCTATAACTTGCTTCATGTCCTATATTCTGGGTTGATAGATAGCCGATATGCATGGCAACCTTTCAAGAATGTGAAGTGCTATCATATCTGCCCCAGTTCTTTCTACAAACCACTCCTAGATAATATGATTATTCAAAGTACAAGTAACTACATTCCAATCATAAGTCTCATCCCACCAGGTTTCAGTAATGCCAATTATATCATATTTATTTTGCTGTATTCCAGTACCTCCTGTTTTTTTCCCATGCTCTATTGGTGTAGATACATTTAAGTGTGTGTCCTTCTTAAAAGCTTTTCACTTAACCTATTTTTCCTCACAATGTTGAACTGTAATACCCCTTCTCCTGTTCTTACTGCATCATTTGGGCTATTCCCCACCACCCCTTCTGGTTTCCTACCCTTAAGAAGATTTTCTCTCTTCCCTTGAGAACTTAGTTTAAAGCTCTCCTTATCAAATTTTCAATCTTTTTGGCAAAAATATTCCTACCATTAGTGGTCAGGTGCACCTTGTCCTCACCCAATAGCCCATCTGGAAGAAACATCAAACCACGGTCCAAGAAGCAAAATTGTTCCTGCCGGCACCGTCTGCGTAGCCAGTTGTTCACCTCTGTTATTATTCTTTCCCTTTGAGTACAATGTCCTTCTACTGGGAGGAGAGATGAAATTACCACCTGTCCACTTAGGTTCTTCAGCTTCCTACCCATCTCTAACGTACGTTTTTGTGATAGCCTGAAAGCTGTGCTTTTCCGTATCATTAGTTCCTACATGGACCAAAAGAAAGGGATTAGAATCAGTGGGCTTGATGAATTTTGTAAGTCTCTCTGTTACATCCCGAACCTTGGCCCCAGGGAGACAACAGACTTCGGAGTTCATTTTGTCAGGTTTACAGATGATTGGTTCTGTTCCTCTAAACAAGGAGTCCCCAACCACCATCACTCACCTCCTTTGAGGGTTGGAAGGGGCCCCGTGCTGTGCTGGAGGATCCAGAGACCTCTGTGCAAAGTCTTCAGGCTGACTTTGCTGCTTCCGTTGCTGTTCTGTTTCCTGGGGAATAAGGGAGAGAGGTTGAAAACTATTGTGAAGCTGCAAGCTGTCTGGTTGCTAGTTTTCCCCCCCCCCCCCTCTCGCATTGACCATCCTATCTCCTTCCTCTGCTTTTGAGGCTTGCCTGAGATGGAACATTCCAGACAATCCCACACAGTCCAGCAGGGAAAGAAAGGACACTTGTGATCAAGTGACCTGTTCCAGTGCTAGTAATGCAATACATTGCTCATTGATCAAGGCAAAATTTAGAATAAATGTTTGCTTGTCTTGCAAACACTCTTAAACCAAGTTACTTGTTAACCCAAGTATTACTGTATAAGGCACATTCTTAGGCCTAAAGCTGCAGATGTTATACAAGTCAATTCTCCCATGCTAGAACTAGTTCTCTATCTCATACAAGGCAATTGCATTATAATGCTCCCTGGAAACCCAAAACTCCTTTCCTTAGTTACAATTTACTCCTTCTCTCAATTGTCTAGCAACTTCTACCCCTCACACTTTGTCAGGTCTCCTCTTTTATAGGTTTCCTTGGTGAATCTTGATTATCTCTTCTCCATTCTTTCATCCAATCAACCATTTATGTTGTTGCCAGGTAAACTTAACAAGAGTTCCATCATAGTAGGGAGATACGCAATATCTAGGGGAGCATATATATTTCCATTCCATTAGGTAGTTTCCAGAAATCAGAAGGCAGATCATTGAGTCTGAGGGCTTTCATATTCTTTGTACTGTTAACTCTATGACATTTGGTGACTTCTGTTGTGTGCAGAATTAGTCCATAGGTTGGCATGCCTTACGGGATTGGTGGTGTGGAAATTAAGTGTTGGAGATCTCATTGAAATAGTATTGCCATCATTGCATGAGTTCTGGTTTACCCTGGAGTCTTTTCGGCATCATTTTCCTTGATGCATATATTGTTCTCAATGTCTTGGGCAACCATCTTTCATGCTTTGCCTAACCAGTAAATGTCCTTCTCCCTTTCTTGCATTTCCAGGTGATTGTATGTGTTCTTCCTTGGTTTTGCCATATCTCTTGGTTGCTTGTTTGGCGGTGACATAGTACTGTTGACTTTCATCTGTCTTACCTGTTTACCATTTATTTTCTACTCGTGCAGTGGTACAAACAATTTTAACATGAAAAAAAATTGGAAGACAGGAAAAAATAAACCATGTAGCTTCACATAAAGATCTGAGTGGATCTGCAAAAAACAAAAAAACAAAAAACAAACACACTGATAAGAAGTGGAAAGAAGACTAGGCTACAAATGTACAGACAAGTATCAAGAATTGCAGAAATGTTGTTAGGAAGGGAAAAAGAAAAAGGCTGAGTTCCTACTTTAGCTTAATTTTTTGTGAAAAGTCAGTTAGCCTGCCTAATAGATACAGGGAATGCTATAAATATAATATAGTTCAGCATTTAACTTTAGCAAAGGCTTTGACAAAGTGCCCCATGATAGTCTGATTAGGAAGCTAACTAAGAATGAGCTAGATAGCAAAAGTGTCAGGTAGATACATAGTTGATTACTGAATTGTAGTCAGAGTGCCTATCAATGGCTCTTTCTCAAATGGAGCAGATAACAAGGGAGGTGCTCTTCCATATTTTTGTTAATGACTTCGATGAGGGAGTTTGGGAAATGCATATCAAATTTAGAGATGATATAAAAATGGGTGGAAGAGCTAATAACTTTAAAGACAGGAACACAAATTTTAAAAAATCTAGGTAGCGTTGAATACTCAGCTGAAAACAACGAAATGAAATTTAAATAGAGATATATGCAAACTGCTGCTCTGGGGAAAAAACAAATCCACAGTTACAGAATAGGTGATTATTGGCTACAAGTGAGAAGGATCTTGAAATTGTTGTTCACAAAATGAATATGAGCTAGCAACGTGATGTGACTACAAAAAGGCCAATGGTGTTGAGGCTGCGTTAACAGAAGTATGGTTTCCAAATCCCACAAAGTACTGATCCTCCTCTATTTGCCGCTGGTTAGACCTCATATTGAGTACTATGGCCAGTTCTGGACATTGCACATTTAGAAGGGTGGTAATAAACTGGAACAGGTTCAGGGGACTGAAAACCAAGTCATGTGAGGAAAGGTGAAAGAACTGGGCATGTTTAGGGTTAGAGAACAGAAGATTGAGGGAAAATATAACACTCTTTAAATACTTGAAAGACAGCCATACAGCGAAGGGATGGGATCCGATGTTGATCATCCCGTCTGCAGGACGACTAATAATGAATGGGTTCAAGGAATCCAGATTTTGACTGAATGGAAGGAAAAGCCTCTTAACTGTGAGAACAGTAGTATAATGATACCAGTTACTTGGAAGGTAGTGAGCACTCCAATGCTGGAGGCATTTAATAGAAGAATGGTCATCCGTGTATCAGATCTATTTTAATTTGGATTATGGCACTGAGCATATGGTTGTTTCTCAGTGGTCTTATAGGCTCCTTCCAATTCAATTATTGTATGACAGAAGCTTACCTTTCTGGAAAATCTCCTTTCCAGTAGCAGTTTTAATTAGGAAATATGAGGAGTTCTGTGATTCATCCTTCCTCAAAATACACCTGTCTAGTATTTTACTCTGTTCTCTCTTAGAATAGACATCACTATTGAAATCAGTGTGGGAAATAGTTTCAAGTTCTTGTGGGATGGGAAGCAAATAGGAATAGCATTTCAATATCAATGAAATAATTCAACCAGATTTCTATATAGTAATGAATACCCTTTTGTTTAGAAATCATTCAGAATCAATTTAGAAGAAACCTGCATTAAGCAAACTCTCTATAAATGAACTTCATTTCAGAAACCTGTAAATCAGTGAATGGATTGGAGGTAGATGAAGTCATTCTTTAGAATGTTTTTCTGCCTGAGCTAACAATAATTGTGACCTGAATTAAGTTTGTCTTCTTAATTAATTTTCCTTCTCTATTTATATGCATTAATGTGTGTTTAATTTTATGCAAAGCAGTCAGCAGCTTGGAATGGAAGGGGGAATTTAATGAAGAGGGTCTTAATAATGCCTCTTGAAAAAAATTGAAGCAGAATCGCCCACCAGTGCTAGCAAATAAAATGTCTTTTGTCTCCACTTTCAGACTTCCTAGATTAATGTGAAGAGTGCTGTCTGGTTTAGAACAGCCAGTTAATCCATGTTATTCCACTTTAGACAATTTCAGAATCCCAGTACTACAGGGACTGATCGTGATCCACAATGATTACTTGCTATTCAGGAGAGTAGAATGTAACCAAGGATTTTTTTTTTCTAATCTGAACATTGGTGCTAAATTCTCAGTTGTTTTAAAATAATGTTACCATAGTAAGATTGTTAGGTTTTTACCTTTGATTTCTCCAGGTTCTTGACCTTGAGGGAAACTAAACAGCACTTTAGTGTCAGTCATGAAATCCTGATACTACAGTCGTTTCCCGCTATATTGCAGTTCATATACTGTGGTCTTGATATATCATGGGACTGCTGTATATGAAGGCAAGGACTCCTGGGGCAAGCTGCATGGGCCTGTTTGGGGCCTCTGGAACTTACCCAAGGCCTGGTGGTGCCCTGAACTGGCCATCAACAGGCTCCCCAGGCCTGTTGGGGGCCCAAAAGTGATTTCCACTGAACTGAAAGTGGCATCCGAAAAAACAAAAGTTACTTCCGGTTCACTGGAAACCACTTCTGGGCCTCCCAACAGGCTCAATAAGCCTTTTTGGGGCCTTTTGGAGGCAGCGCCAGGCCTGTGGTAAGTGCAGGAGGTCCCAAATACCCCCCCCCCATTCCGACCCAACACAGCAGCCGCATAACAAGAATTTCCCTTCATCACGGCTCAGGTTGGGTCCCTAATCCCCGCGATAAATGGGAAATTACTGTACTGAGACACAAGACCACAGCACTCTGTATGGCTTTAGGGCTTCTGATGAATTGCACTATAGTAATTTTAAACATTTTTCTGTTTGGATAGGTTATTAGATTTGCACATATAAATCATGCATTGACATGATGAGGCAGGAATCTGATAATCTAAAAATATCAACATCAAGGTTACATTAATTGACAGCATCCTTGCTTACCAACATCAAGGTTAAGCCAAGCACCATCATCCGCATTACAGGCTAGGACACTAGTTGGAATTGTAGCAACAATGCTGAAGAGGACTTAGAGGAGTCAGGAAAGGGTATCACCTGAAAACTTGTGCTTCATGGTCCTACTAATGCAAAAATATTATCTTAAATTCATTTACAGTGGTACCTTGGTAACTTGTATAGAGGAATCAATTCATTCCAAATGCAATTCTGTTCAGCAAATTTTCGTTTGTACAAATTTTCCATAGGAATGCATTGAAAACGGATTAATCCCTAATCGCAACCATTTTTCTGTTGTATGGATTCACCTCATAGGCAATTCTGTTAAGCAATTTTCCTATCTTCAGAAATATTTTCCTTTAAGCGGATTTTCTGTTAAACAAACCACTTGTTATATGAGGGTCCACTGTATATGTTGCTTTTTTTTCTGAATCTCTTAACAGTGGACATCTCAGGTGTTAAGTGCCAATTAACACCTCTCCCACCCAAAATGTGGTTTCTACTTATTTGGAGTTCTCCCTAAAATCCCATTCTTAAAAAGCTACAAATAATTCAGTGTTGCAGCTACACCCAGCTTATTTACAAGTGTTCCATAGCAGGGTATGGACTTAAGTAAATGAGAACATAGAGGATTTTTCTTCCACTTTCCCCACTGCCTCCAGTACAAAAAAACAAAACAAAAAAAAAACTCCAATGCTTCTCTTGGAGAACAAAGTTTCCTCTAGAAGTGGGAATATCCTGGAACCTTCCGATCCATTTTTCACCAGTCTTAATGTGACTTTAGACCCCACCTGGAGTACTGTGTTCAGTTCTGCACACCTCAATTTTAAAAAGATGTTGACAACCTTGAATGGGTCCAGAGGAGGGCAACCAGGATGTTTGAAGGTCTAGAAGAAATGTCTTACGAGGAGTAGCTTAGGGAGCTGGGGATGTTAAGCCTTACAAAATGCACGCTGAGAGGGGATATAATAACTATGTTTAAATATTTGAAACGATGTCATATTGAAGAGGGGACTGGTTTGTTTTCCATGGCTTCAAAGACTAGGACTGGGGGCAGTGGTTTCAAACTAAAGGAAAAGAGATTCAGTTTAAACATTAGGCAGAACATCCTGATGGTTAGAGATGTTCGGCAGTGGAGTAAGCAGCCATGGAGGGTGGTGGAGTCTCCTTTGGAGGTTTTTAAGCAGAGGCTGGATGGCCATCTGTCGGGAGTACTTTGATGGGGGTTCCTGCATGGCAGGGGGTTGGACTCAATGGCCCTTGAGATCTCTTCCAACTCTATGATTCTTTGATTCCCTAATATATCTATCTATTGCGCGCACGCACGCACGCACACACACACACAGAGTTTATAACTCTTGATATGAAGACCTGACCCAGATATGTATATGTTCTCTTACCCAAGCTTTCCTGGTCTGTGAGGCACTAGCTTAAATCCAGCAAGACTCCTGGAAAACACTGAATTTATCCAAAGGGCTACTTAAGATATATGTGGAGGTATTACTTCCACATTTTAATTTTAGCTCAGTAAGTCGAGTGTACAGGATTTCCACTGACCATGTCTGTTGTGAAGCATCATGAATTGGAATTATCCTTACTCCATATGGTAGAAAAATAATATACAGTATTTCGTGTTAAGTTCTATAGGGAGCAGATTTATGTTTTAATCATTTGCTGTTCATAAGCTCCTGCAGCTGCAGCTGCAACAGCAACTACACCACATAGGTAAAATACAGAAGACCTGGCTAAAGTAATAAATCATATAGGAGACTGCCTCTTCTGTAGGTACTTTGAACTTAGAGGGAGTTTTTTCATTGCTTGCAGAAATTACAATTTAGATATTTATGAGTAATATAGGAAGTGAATGCTTTCTTTGGTCTCACATATGGTGTTTGCTTGCCTCTTAGCTACACTTTCAAGTGGTCAAAACCCCTAATAAACCAGGGTGTTTGTGGAATATGTGCCTTCCATTTTCCCTGGGATACTGTGAGATTAATTGGCCCTAAGATGCTTTAAGAATCAAAGTCACAATCATTTCTTTTAATTGAAAGAGATAGTTACCTGTAAAGGATCCTCTGTTAATGGCCTTCAAATGATTATTGGGGGGGGGGGGGACTTTAAAAGTGGAACAATTTTAATCAGGGAAAGCTGGGACCAGAAACTGAGTCCCATTCTTATTTCTGGTGGTCCTCAGGATCACCTGCTCTCTAGATGCTGGGGGCATGGGCTTCTATTCCCAGCTTCCCCTCTGAGCATATAGACTTGGAAGGTGGGTGTTGGAGATAGGGGGTATACTTTCAAGAGTGCCTATCACTAAGTTACAATTTTATTTCCACCAGCATACACTAGACTGATGGGGCTTTGGTGAAGCAAACGATCTTCCAACAGTAGCAGGGACCTTTTTTATTGCAGGGTGTCAGTGATACATAAGGGTAGTTGCCTTCTTTTAAGTTCTTAACCTTCCCATCTGGGAGAAGAGTTCTTTTATTTATAGGTTAATAACTGTTATACATGGAAAGAGATATTTTTGAAATCTTAAGAAGACTGTATAACAAATAAATTGCATGATTTTTGTCATGCATCTTCTATATATTTTTTACTACTCAGTGTGTTATCTTTTTTATAATTTTGGAATTTCATATTTCCTATAATGTATTTTGTAGACATGGGCACGACTTAGCGGAATTCCCGTTTCCGTTTCCGTTCCTCGTTTCCGTTACGGAACGGAAACGATAACGACAATTACTCCGCCAGAACTTGAACTTGAACCGACTAAAGAAAAATTGGGTCTGATTTGTCGTTGTCGTTCCTGGCATTGCAGCGATCCCGCGATGCCAAGCGGCACAGAAAAAAAGGTTTTTTGTTTTTGTTTTTTTAAAAAAAACCAATTCCCGGCCAAAAAACATGCGAAAATATGCCTGCCTGAGTGAGGGCTCAGGGCACCTACCAGAGGGGTGGTTGACCCCCCCTCTCCTGTCCTGGGCTGCTCTGGTGGGGGAAATCCTCGTCATCTCACAGTTGCTTGCAACAAGCCGGACTCGTCGCCGGCCGCCGCAATTCAAGCGGCACAGAAAAAAAGTTTTAAACCCCCCGATTCCTGGCCCAAAAAGCAGGCGAAAATATGCCTGCCTGTCTGAGAGGGCACCTACCAGAGGGGTGGTTTCTGAGTGGGGGGTGTCCCCGGCCTCCCACCCTCTCCTGTCCTGGGCTGCTCTGGTGGGGACTCGCAAGCAACAAGCCGGACTCGCCATGCCATGCAGTGCGGGTGGGGGACCAAAAATGGGGCGGCGACCGCAATATTTTTTTTGAAATCGTGGTCCAAAAACACACAAGCACCACAGAAACATGCGAAAATTGCTATTTTAAAACTGCCAGAATTTTTACAGTAGCAGTGGGTTTTTCTTGCAACAAAATGTCTCCTCTGTCCTCTCTCCATTGATTTTATTTTATTTTATTTTATTTTATTTTACACCTGCGCAATGATGGGCTGGCCATGGGAGTGGACCATGCAAATTTTTGGAGCCATTCCACCAATCACATGGCCACTTGGCCACTGAGACTTCTGGGATGTGCCAAAAAGCCCACTAACCCTGCCCTAGCCCTAACCCTAACCCTAACCCTTACCCATACACCACAGTACACTGTCCTCTTAGTGGGTCAGAGAGGCACCCAGAGGTGCACCCCACTACCCCACCCTAACCCTAACCCTAACCCTAGCCCTTGCGCTAACCCTCTCTTAACCCTAAGCCAGATCTGTACTTGCATTGCACATGCAAGTACGCTTCCCTTCTTAGTGAGACACAGTGGGTGCAAAGAGAGTCTGCCAGTCCGTCACTTGTGGCTCTGGCTGACTCCTGCAGCAGCATTTGTGCGCCATGCAAACCCTGCCCGAGTGCCTGTCTCTCACTGATGCAGGGAAGGCACCCCAAAAGGAGGGGTGCCTCTGCCAGTCTGCTGCGTCTGCAACTTGGTATGCATATCCATATGGCTATGCATGCCCTTTTGTAGCAGCGCCGGCGGGTGAGGATAGGAGGCACCCACCCCACAGAGGTGCCTCCAGGAGCCCGCTTTCCCTGTTAGCGGGCCAGAGGAGGCACCCACCCCACAGAGGTGCCCCCAGGAGCCCGCTACCCCCCCAAACCAGTATAATGACAGGTGAAAAACCAAAAAACGAAACGACGATTTTTTGCGAAATTTTGCGAAAATCGGAAACGAGCCGACACGGTCCGCCTCCGACACACGACAACTCGAAAACGTCATTTTCCCTAGTCGTGCCCATCTCTAGTATTTTGCTATTATTTTATATAATGTGTTATAAATAGTATTACAATTTGATGCATTGCCTAATATGTACTGACTCACTATCTTGACCTTTGTGTTCAATACTGATTGTTATGAGGTTTATAAGTGGGTTGATTTATCTCATTTTTTGGCTATGTATTACTAAGTGTTTGTCTAGTCCTTTGTTCAGTAAATAATAGCAGACAAAGCAAAGGTTACATTCCACATTGGTCATTAGCAAGTCAACCAACTGTAGATCAGATACTACTTAGATGGTTACAAGTGGATGGCATCAAAGATTGTTGCAAGTCTATTAGAATTCTAAAAGAACCCCTCAAACCAGACCCCATTACCCATAAGTAAAGAGGACTCTGCCAAACTCAAAGTTTAAAGATTAGCTGTAGAAATACCATCACATTTTTATTTTGCTTCATTGCTATCAAAGCCAAAGGCTTCAGTAGGAAGTTGAACACTAAGGGAACACTAAGGAAATTTGTGAGAGGAGGCAGTAGCCTTTAGAAAGCTCATGAACAGCATAAAGCAACTGGTAGACCCAGACTGAGCTTTACAATAGTCTCCATACTTTCTGATCGTTCTGAAGATTGCTGGTTCCTCCCATATGCTTCATGAGTCCTTCCCTTTGAGTGATACTTGTTACTGAAGCCTTTAGGTCTGGTAGTGCAGAAGCAGCTCAAGCATGATGGTATTTCTGGAATGGAACCAGTCATCAAAATCTAAAATTAGGAATGCAGCGTCCTTTCAAAATGGGGGAAGGGGTCTCAGGGACTATTCTGAGTGAGGTCCTTCATGTCAGGAGGCGACAGAGTGATATTTCTGTGGCCACTTCCCATTCTGAGTTTGAAAATCTACATCTAAAGATACTGCTTCAGATGAAGAGGGATGGACACCATTGCTCATGATATTAAATATTTTTTACAAATTTTTCACTACGTTCCACAGTATTTTGAAACAGAAATAGGACTTTTGAGACCCTACTCCAGTCAGAGCTACTATTTACACATTTTATCCATCTTAATCTTTCTATCACGTAATCAAAAACATTTGCTACCTTTCCCTCCTGTTCTCGGATGAAAAAAGAATCATAGAATCCTGTGGTTTGAAACCATTGCTCTGAGTCCTAGTCTCTGAAGCCATAGATAGGTTTGTTTTCCATGGCTTCAGAGACTAGGATTTGGAGCAGTGGTTTCAAATTACAGTGGTACCTTGAGTTACAAACGCCCCACCCCCGCAACCCTCCTTCCTTCCTCCTCCTCCGCCGCTGACACCGCCGCCACTGGGCTTTCCGGCCAAGTGGCGGCTGGTGCCGCCCCCCCCCCCAGAAACTCACCTTTTCCGCTCCTCCTCCTAAGCCGTGGCCGCCACGCGCGAGAGAGACTGCCCCGGTTCTCCCCCCCCCCAGGCCCCACCTCTGCTTGTTGCCTCCCCCGCAGGTCAGTTAAAGACAAATGTGGAGGGAGGCTGCGGCTGTGGGGGGGTTTGAGGATAACGAGTCGTTATCCGAATTATTCGTTATCCGGGGCAGTCGTTATCCGAGGTACCACTGTACTTTGATGGGGTTCCTGCATGGCAGAGGGTTGGACTGGATGGCCCTTGATGGTTCCAATTCAATAAGTCTTTGATTCTATGAAGTTGGAAGGGACTTACAAGGCCATCAAGTCCAAACTCCTGCTCCATGCAGGGGTACATAAGTACATAAGGAAAACTTTTCTCTATTGCACAACACTAGAACTAGGAGGCACTCCATGAAACTTTTGGGTGCTAGATCTCAAACAAATAAGAGAAAGTACTTTTTCACCCAGTGGATCACTGGTCTATGGAATTCCCTGACAGAAGAAGTGGTGACAGTTGTCAGCCTTGACAGCTTTAAGAGGATTGGACAAGTTCGTAAAGAACAAGAGTATCAATGGCTATCATTATGGATGCCTAAGGACAACCTCTGAGTTGGAGAGAGAGGCAGAACATCTCTCAGTGTCCTTTGCAGGGAATCATAAGCAGGTGAAGACATCTGCTTGGGAATACCCTAAAGCAAATGGTGAGCCACTGTGTGAGACAGAATGCTGGACTGGGTGGTCTGTGGCCTGTTCCAGCAAGGCTGTTCTTATGTTAAGATATCTTCCAGGTCTAAATTTCTCTTGAATGCCTACAGTGTTGGGAGTACTCACCAGTTCTCAAGGTAATTGGTTACCTTGCTGGTGTTACCATGTTCCCTACCCCCTCATCTCCTTTTCCCAAGGCTAAAGATGCCCATTTCTTCAAGTCTTTCCTCATAAGACTTGGTTTCCAGTCCCCTAATCATCCTTGCTATCTTCTTCTCAAGTTGTTCCAGTTTGTCAGCATCCTTTTTGAAGTGGGCTGTCCAGAACTGTCTGCTACTTATTACGATGCCCTTTCATCAATCCCCAAACAAATCAGAAGCACTTAACACCTCCACCACCAAGGCCACAGCTAACAACCCTCACTTAATGGGTATTGGGTAGGGTTACACAGGTGGGACTTTCACGCCCGCAGGCCATTGTCCCCCTAACAAGACTATTCAGACCTTAGTCCACCTATGACCCTATTCGGACCAGGGTGATTTAAAATCAAGGTGAACTATAAATTAGAGGCCTCACCACTAACTTTTCTCAGACTGACGAAGCTGCTTGGATGAGCAGCAAAATGTTTCGATCGCTCAAGAAAAGAAATACAGTTGCCATGACTCATATAAACTCACCTGGGTGACA
Organism: Phrynocephalus versicolor; assembly: GCA_023846285.1. Lineage (NCBI taxonomy): Eukaryota > Metazoa > Chordata > Lepidosauria > Squamata > Agamidae > Phrynocephalus > Phrynocephalus versicolor. The sequence continues at coordinate 57,362 of JAHTLZ010000255.1, read as the reverse complement.
TGAGAATCTTCACAGACATGTTTGTAGGTTGTGTTCTTTCACCAGTGTGCCTATATCAGGGGTGTCCATACTTTTTGAAAGGAGGGCCAGATTTGGTAAGGTGAAAATGTGTGTAGGGCCAACCATTTAGCTGGACTTTGGACAAGTCTCTACGACATGCAAGGAGGCGGGGGGGGGGATGCTGCAGCAATGGAGCCAAGAGCAGGTAGGCTGGGCGGGTGGATGGGGAGACAGACAGAGGCAGGGAGGGCAAGCAAAACATAAAACTGCAAGCTGACATCGCTATCCAGCATGGGGAGAGGCCAGCTGGCAGGGATGCATGACAGGCTAAGACGGTGGGGAGAAGAGGCCGCGGGCCACTTGAAATTTGAAAACTGGCCACATTTGGCCCCCGGGCTGGACTTTGGACATACCTGGCCTATATGGTCTGTGACTCCTGTGATGTTTTGAAAAAATACTTTGTTTGCGGGAGGGGGCTGTTTTTCTTCTTCAGTTTGCTGTTGTTTCATCGATTTGGTGGTTCTTTTGATTTCATTCTTGGGATAACCATTTGCCTGTAGGGCCCAGTTCAAGTGGTTTAGTTCAGTGCTGGGGATTGAGCTTCACAATTCCAATTTGTGCAATCTACCAATGTTTTGATTATGCCTCTTTTTGTTTTGGGTGATGGTTGGTGTTTTTGTGCCGGTGGTTGAGTTCTGTGTGGGTTGGTTTTCTGTAGGCTTTGTGTCCGAATTGGAGGTCTGGTTTGTGTATGACCATGACATCTAAGAAAGAGAGTTTTCCCTCTATTTCTTTTTTCATGATGAATTTTATATTTGGGTGGATGTTGTTGAGGTGGTTTAGAAATTCTTCCAGTTTTTCTTCTCCATGTTTTCAAATTATGAAGGTGTAATCCAAGTATCTGAACCATACTGTAGGTGGGAAGGGTCACAAATCCAGAGCCTGTTTTTCAATATATTCAATATCACTGAGCTGAAGGGGCTTCCCATGGCAACTCCATCTTGTCTGCTCTGTCTACTCATTACTTAATGCATTCTCCATGTTTGCAATACATTTTACACTTGTGTTGTTTCCTCCTACTGGGAGTCATTAATCCTTGCCAAATGTATTGCGGACCACCCAGAAATCTGTTCTGCCAGTTCCATAGTAATCTTGGATGATATGTTCACAGAAATACTGCACACAATCCACTTTACCTGCACATTTTGCACCAAAGACCCTCACTGAAGCTTTCACATATCCCAGAACCCCGATTCACACTAGTAGTTCTATGCAGGTATTGCTAATAAAATTAAACTGAACACAGGGCAGAGGAGGAAGATGGTGGCCCTGCATCTCCGGCATTGCTTTGTGCATGTATTCCTGCATAGAGCAGGGGGCTGGAGTTGATGGCCTTGAAATTCCTCCCAACTTCGCTATTCTGTGATTCTATGTGGAGTGAGAAAGTGAAAAGCTTTCTCCACACAATGAAGCTTTTCAAGCAGTCAGAATTTCTTGGGCTGAGATCTTAATTATCATACTTCTGTGCCATCAAGTTGGAAACAATTTATAGATACCCTAATAGGGCTTTCAAAGTTAGATATTTACATTGTGGTTTTGTCAGTCCTGTTCCCCTAAAGAGTTTACACCATTGAGTGGAGATTTGAACTCTGGGCTCTTGAGTCCTGGTACATCTTTCTATCCACTACACCACATTGGGCACCCCCAAATTATCTTAGTATGTATTTCTGATGTTTTCCACAGACAGTAGTGTTTTTCACACTGTATATTTAGCATTACATGAGGAGTAACAGTGATGCAGTTCACTTGTACAGTAGTCCCCTGCCACAATGTGGTTCATATATTACAGTCTCAGTATATCACAGATTTTTTTTCTTGAGAGAAGCAGGCTTCCAAAGAATGGCTTTGAACTCTCTCCTGACACCTGAGCAAACAGACCTTGGAATAGTTGTGAGTTTTTCAGTCTGTTTGGCCATGTTCTGGAAGTTTTTCTTCCTGACATTTCACCAGACTCTGTGGCTGGCATCTTAGAGGGGCAAGGAGCTCAAGGAACTAGCAGTTTTGTGCTCCTAATTTCCTGAGCTCCTTGCCCTCTGAACATGCTATCCAGAGAGTCTGGTGAAATGTCAGGAAGAAAAACTTGCAGAACACGGTCAAACAACCCAAAAAACTCACAACAACTACCAGATCCCGACTGTGAAAGCCTTCAAGAATACATAGACCTTGAAATGCTCCTCCCAGTGTGCACTTCCAAAGAGAGGTTTTTAAACCTCCTGACACCTCAGCAAACAGACCTTGGACTCCTGGCAGTGCGCGCCAGCAGCAGCAGCCCCAGATCTGTTTGTTGAGGTCTCAGGAGGGGGTTAAAAACCTCTGTTTGGAAGTGTATGTCAGCAGCAGCAGCCCCAGATCTGTTTGCTGAGGCGTCTGCGTTTCCCAGAGTTTCCTTTATCATGGGTGGATCAGGCGATGAACGGGGGGAGTACTGTAACACCAAATCATAGGCTTAGGTGCTCTCCTCTTCTGATGTGGACAAGAAATGCCGATACTTGTGTGTATTTTTTAAAAATTAACCTTAGTCTGCATCTAAAATTTGATTAATTGTAATTATGGGTGGTGAGGCAAGTTTCATTCATTATAGTTTGAAGTTAATGCACGTGTCTGTTTTGTTTGGGCAAAGATAATCTATACCATTAGCCATGTTTTGTCAAGCATGACTCACCAAATTCATAGAATTCGCCTCAGCTTCTTTCTTTTGAAAAAAATTGATTTCAGCTGCACACTTAACCTCAAAAGTGACTTTTATTTGCAAGTTGCCAGGAGTCCTTAAAAGCATTAATTGCACCAGCCATCCCAAGAACCATGTCAGCATCATCACCAGCTTTAGCACTAAACCTACAGCCAACTATTTCTCCATCATAATTGATACCATTAAGCTGTGTACCATCTCAGCCATTGGTGGTCACTATGATTATGAACTCAGAATGTGTGCAAGGAAAAGAAACACCATTCCTCCAAAACACCCAAGATAAGAGTTAGTTAAACATTATGCACTGATTGCTACAGTACTGACATTAAGCAGAGCAAGTTATTGTCTGACCAGCCAACATCAGATATCCTTCAGTACCGATAACGCATCCCAGTCTGTTCTGTCCTTCAGCCACCATCATGTTCCTTCATCACCTGTGTCTCTTTCAGTTCTTTGGAGTTTTGCTACCCCTGTCTTCAAACAGGCTGCCTCATATGAGAATGAACCTGCTTTGTCACATACTTTAGTTCCAGTAGTGAGTTGGATGTAAACTTAGTTTGATCAACAAACATCAAGCTTGTTTGGATCCCTTCGTCAATACAATTAAAAAAAACCTTCCCATTGGAGGGGTACTCATTCCATTCTAACCACACCCAGATGGCAAAATGAATTCAAATACCATATAACTGAGATCGTCTCAGTGGTTCATTCAGAAGATAGCACTTCTAGCACACTGCATGCTTCTTTCCTTTTTGAAGATGATACCATTGATGTGACCGAAACTGGTCTAGTCAAGTCATCTATTTCATTCATTCATTCATTCATTCAGTTTACTTTTATACCACCCATATAGCCCTAGGGCTACTTTGGGCAGTTTGCAACATAGAATAGCAAAATAACAAAGCAACACATTTAAAAAACCAAAATACAAACAACATAATATAAAGAAAATATACATACATCAACAACAATAAACTAAAATAAAACCAAAATGAACATAAAAATATCCAGGTGATTTCTTTAAAAAAAACACCAGAAAAGATAAGCAGTAAAAAGAATAGTGTCGTACTTTTTTTTTTTTTTTTTTTGTAAATCAGGAAAGGCCATTCTGTACAACCAAGTTTTCAATAGTTTTTTAAAAAGTTTGAAGCGAGGGTGCCAGGCGAATTTCTAGTATCTAGCTTAGTATCTTGGCAAATGTTCAACGCACATTAGAGAACAAAACAAAACAAAGAACTGTTTATAGTTCTCACCTTATCTCCCAAGTGCACAGATCAGGGGATAAATCCATGTTTGCCAACTATTTTTTAAATGTGTTATATTTTGACACAGGCTTTTCCAATGTTGTATCAAATAGAATCTTGTCTTTAAATTGGAGTTCAAGAATCAAAACAATTTAAATGTTAAAGTAGAAGCACTTTTTTTTACTACTAGTGAACTATCTCAGATAGCATTTCATATTCTGCCTTTTGATGTAGTGCTGATCCAGTTTTCTTCCTTTGCAGGAGTCCAATGTGCTGATTGCTGCTAACAGTCAGGGTACAATTAAGGTAAGTTACTCTATACCTCTCTGTTATAAAGAACTGACCCATTGGTGGCAAGGCAGCACATAATTTGAAGATACTACTGTAGGAATTCATCCTTATTTAATATGTAGTTAGCATGATTCTTGTTCAACTGCTGTTGTATGGTGAGTTAGAAATACAAGAAACTACAAGTTGAAAGTGTAGTTACTAGTTACTGAAAGTACTAGTCCATCCAGTTAGGATGAAGATGTAGAATGGAGCACTGGGGTACCTTTTGCTTGAAGGAACTCATGGAGGGATTGCTATATGGAATGGAGTAAGCTGCAGTCACAGCAATGGCAAATGGCAATCAGTTTCATCATGTCTGTGGATGGACTATTCTGGGGTGTGATTAGAAATTTCCCAGTCTTCCCATTAGAGATAACAAAAATGGCATTTTCTATCAATTGCCATTAAAAAAATTGCAGCCTCTTGTTGCTTTTTCAATTCCTTCTCTTTCTGCTTTTTGGCTCTTATTTGCTCCTGCAACTTTATTTCTTTAATTTGGATTTCCTGTTTTCTCAGGGCTTCCATTCTTTCATTGTGCAGGAACACTGCTGTCTGTAACCTTGCTAAAGTCTCAGGGCATTTTTCAATTTGGCTTTCCCCTTGTGGAGCCTTGGGGGGTGGGGGGGGGCTGATTTGGCTGCTCTTCCCTATCTGGCGCAGCAGTTGCCACTGTCTTTCTCTGCCACTGGATCAAATAAGCAAAATTGTATGAAGAACCTCTCGCCCCAGACCACCCCCTGCTATAAATCTTCCTCAGAAGTCTTACTACAGAGGTCTGGAGGTTCTTTTAAAAGACTTAAAGCCTTTTCAATGCTGTGATGTTCTATATAACTTACCAACACAGAATCCATGCACCTTTTATAGTTAAATAATTAAATTCATTTATTAAAAGTTAATGAGGATTACACATGAAAATAACAAAGCTACTCTACTACTCTAGTACTACTAGTCTAAGTACTTCTACTACTCTAGTACTAAAAAAAACACTATACGGCTAAAAGCCTTCTACTACTCCAGCAAAGAATGAAACTCAGTCTCTCTCACAGCTCTACTTACACTTCGTTGTCATGGGAAAAACAGTCACATGTAACATATTGTCCAATAGAATTTATCTTGAGTCTTCACTGAGCTCTTGTTGACCCAGCCATAGATAACAACAGGACTACAGAACGAAACTGTCTCTTAATATTCATGTTTACATTTTGGCCTAGCTGAAATCGGTACTCTGTAATTCCAATCTCCTGACACCTGGATGCAGTGGCTTCCTTTCATTGTGGCTTCTGGCCTGACAATGGGATGAAGACAGCTTTGGTCAGCTTGATGGATGATGTATATAGAGAACTAGACCAGGGAAGCATGACTGTTTTGGTTCTGCTCGATCTCTCAGAGAATTTTGGTACCATCATTCTATTCTTGTAGGATGGGATTTGCAGGCATTATTTAACAGTGGCTCCAGTTCTTCCTCGAGGGGAGAATTCAGAAGGTGGTCCTGCATAACTCCTGGTTGATGCCCTCTCTGTTGGCTGTGACATCCCTCAGGGGGTTGTTTTGTTCTCTGTGTTATTCAACGTACAGTCATGTAAAAAAGAAAGCACAATAAATCATGACATGGTGCAATATGTCATGTGTTCTTCTTCATCTGAAATTGTATTTGCCTCATTTTCAGACTGCTAAGGCCAGGTGATTTTTATTATGTCCTAATACCTAGAATTCAAAGAGGGTGTACTTTCTTTTTCACATGACTGTATACATGAAACTGCTGGGAGAGGTTGCTCAGAATTTGAAGGTTTGGTCCCTCAAGCATACTGATGGCACCTCCTTTGCATCTGATTCAGTTCAATGATGCAGTTTAGTGGTGATAAAAGTTAGGTCCTGCACTTAGGTAGGAGAAACGAGATACACAGGTACAGGATAGGTGTTAACTGGCTCAACAGCAGTACCTGTGAGAGGGGTTTAGGTGTCCTGGTGGACCACCACCTAAGGATGAGGCAGCGGTGTGACAAAAAGCAGACATTGCCACCTGATGTTGTGGGTGCCCCATTGCTAGAGTTTTTCAAGAAGAGATTGGACAGCCATCTGTCTGGGATGGTACGAGGTCTGCCTTGGGCAGGGGATTGGACTAGAAGACCTCCAAGGTCCCTTCCAAGCCTACAATGAATCTACGGAAACTGTCTTGGTTCTCAATCAGTGGCTGATAAGTAATGGTCACTTACTGATAAGTAATGGGTGGGATGAGGGCAAACAAAGTGAAACGTACTTGATACAATATGTGCTTCTAGTCAATCAAAAGGCAGGTTAGGGAATAGAGATGCAAAAATTACACTCCAGAACACCCAGGTTCATAGCTTGAGTGTACTGGATTTATCCCTAAGGATGGATGCTCAGATTTTGGCAGTGGCCAGGAGTGTATTTGCAAAACTCTCACTCCAGTTGTTCCAGTTCTTTGAGAAGTGTAATTTGGCTGCAGTGACACTTGCCTTAATTGCATCCTGCTTGAATTACTGTAATGTGCTCCATGTGTGGGTGCATTTGAAAATGGTTCAGAAACTCCAGCTGGGTTACAGTGCAACTGCCAGACTGCTAACTGGAGCCAGTATATAACACTCTTGCTACAACTACTGCACTGGCTATCAGTTCGTTTTCAGGCCCAATTCAAAGTTCGAGGCTGTCTGAAGCCCTATCTCCCTATGCAAGCTTTCCCAGCTCTTAAGATCTGCATAGGAGGCCATTCTCCCAATCCCTTTTTTATTGCACACATGTTTGATGTGGACACAAGACATGGCCTTTCTTTGGGGCTGCTGCCACTTTGTGGAATGCTCTCTCATGCAAGGTTAAGTTGCTTCCCCTTTTTAGTCTTCAGCTGATATCCCCGCCTCTTCAGGCAGGCTTTAATAGCTATGACTGAACTGCTAAATGCTAGTCTTTTGCTTTTTCAGGCTTGCTTTTATCAATCATATGTTTTTAAATTACTTAATAGGTTTTAAATTAGTAGTGTAATCACTTTATTTAATCTGTTATTCATTGTCCTTTTTGTTTAACCTGTTTTAATATCTTGAGTCACTTTACTCGGATAAAGGCCGCCAGCTGACTTTTGTGTTGGCTCTTAAGTCAAATTGCCCATTGGTAGAGCCACTCGTAAGTAGAGGTACCACAGTATGTTTTTCCTTTGTGCTGAAAACAATGTATGTTATCTGGAGCAACCAGAAATGGGTGCTTAGTGTTATCCAGAAAAATTATGAAGCTACAGAAGTGGTCTAAAGTCTATAATAGTTACCTAATAAACATCTGCCTTTTTGTTGACCGATTGGAGATAATCTACAGCTAAAATTCATTTGAGGCCAAAAGTGACCTTGAATAGAACTGTAATAGAACTTGAATAGAACTGTAAGTGGTTCTACTTGCTTTTCACCTCCAGTCATATTATTATTTACAGTTATGTTAGCATGCTAGATTGTTCTTCCTAAAATCTAAAAGCCTATATATTGCATATTATTCTCCCCATCTGTATTGAAGTTACGGACATCAGCTTACTCCTTTGCACATACCTACATGCAAACACATTATTATTGCTTCCTCTTTTTCCCATTGTTACTTGTGCTATTAGGAACAACATAAAATTAACAAGCAGTTGGAATAAATAACAGGATAGTTCAGCGGGAGGGAGGTTAATTCTGCTCAATAACTTCATCTGTGCCCTTTTGCTGAAAGTTGATTCCCCTCTGGCATTTTCCATGCAACCTTGTGAACAACTGATAAGTCTTTTATCACATCTAGTTTGGCTCTCAGCAATGTGCTTGTTCATGGAGAATGAATAGCTTGTCTCTACTGTATTGTTTGTTTTCTTTTAACTAGGTACTGGAGCTGGTATGAAAGATGTCCTATCACTCAAGGCTTTGAAAACTTGACCCTGCTTTCATCTGGGATTCTCAGTGAGCACAGAACTAAAGCTAACTCGATCTTCCTTCTCTGAGTGATCGCTTTTTGGCGGGTTTCTTTTCATTTATGGACACTCTTAGGACATCGTGTGACTCCAGGAGGTACCAGTGAATTCAGTTCCATCAACATTAATTCCAGAGACTTTGCTGCTGCTGACTATTGCTTGTCTAATTTCTATGATGGTAGGAGAGAGAAAAGGATTCTTTTAAATAAAAGCAGATGCTGAAAAAGAAATGATGAAACTTCATTGAGCCACACATGAGAAAGCAGGATGTATGTTTTATTAATAGCTTTCCCTTGTAGCAAAATTTGCTTAGGGGCTGTGCTTTGGGGCAACCTTCTAGATGAATATCTCTGGGTCCACCAGAGGAAAAACACCTCGCTAATACTGTCTAGGACACCTTGAACATGTCTTTTTCTGAATTGAGGTCCTGAAGTCAATGGATTATATGTTCAGTAAAGTTTACTGCACAAGAGATTGAAAGTCCTCTCTGCAGCCAACTCTTCTCTTCAAAAATGAAGGGACATTTTTTAAAGATGTGAATGCAAATTGATCTCCAAGTCCATCTATTTCTTGGCCACTTCTCTTGATTGCTAGCTGTGTAAGGGTGCCATCTGTCATGTGGTGATTGGAAGAAGATAAGGAATTTCCTAATAATCCCACTGCAGACCACACACAGTCAATAAATAATTACTTCCTGGCTCTTTTTTATTTTAGTTATATTGAAATTGTTCAATTGGAGATAGAAGGCAAAATACCTTTTCCTATGTAACCCAATTTGTTCATTCTCAACCATTCCATCCCCCGTTTGTGTCACTTGTAGAAGCCAAGCATTAAAAATGTTGTAATATATTTGGGAGACCCTGGCTGTGGTAGCCTTATTTTTTAATAACCATGCATACACTTATCTGTACAAGTAGAGAAAATGGGGAAATAAACTGTGATTCCAAATGTTCCATATTGTTAATTCGTTTTCTGAAAAGTAAAGGCTTGGTACCAGTCATAACATAATACCTAAAACTGTCGTTTTGAATGATTTATATCAGGGGTGTCCAAACTTTTCGTAAGGAGGGCCAGATTTGGTGGCTAAGAATGTGTCGGGGACTGGCTGCTCCCTGACCCTGACCCCCCACTGCAAGCCCCCCACTGACCCATAAGCGCAACCCAATGACCCCTTGCAAGCCCCACCTGCAGGAAAGAAGGAAGGGGGATCAAGAGAGGAAGGAAGGAAGGAATGTGGTGACCAAGGGAGGGAGGGAGAGAGGTGGGGACCAAGGAAGGAAGGTGAGACCAAGGGAAACACAGGGAGCCATGGCTGCAGGTCGGCCCTTGGAAGGGGTGATCTGTACAACCTTGCAGCCCCCAAGCTCCCTAGTGGCAATGACTTGGCAGCCCATCCACCCCCAAGCTCCTCAGTGGCAGCAAAGGCTTGCCGGTCCACCTACCCCCACACATGTCCGACAGTGGCGCTGGCTCGCTGGCCCACCCGCCCCCACCCTCACAAGCACCCTGGTGCTGAAGGAGGCGGCAGACGGCGATGCGCTTGCCAGACTGTCCCCCACCCTCGCAAGTGCCCCTGTGCTAAAGGAGGCAGCGGATGGCCGCACGCTCGCCGGACCACCCCCCACCCTTGCAAGCGCCCCCGCGCCAGCAAAATTGGAGTAGTGGTTAAGGCACTAGTCCTTAGATATGAAGCTGGCTGGTTCGTATCCGGCCTAAGGCTCGTTTTTGACCATGGTTTGCGTCTTCATTCAGATGGGATATTGGGCCAGTATGGGGTGCACCTCACCACTGCTGGTAGGAATCTTTTTGCCAAGAGGATTGCAGATTTAATAAGGAGAGCTTTAAACTGAGTTTGCAGGGGGGGGGGGAGAGAAAATTCTCTTAATGGTACAGATCCAGAAGGGGTTGTGAAGATTAGCCCAAATGTTGAAATAGGAGCAGGACAAGAAGTAGTTCAGACCATCAGGGTGAGGAAAAACAGATGAAGCAAAGGAGCTGTAAGAAGCACACGCAGCCTCAAATGTCTCGACACCAATGCAAAGAGCATGGAGAACAAACAAGAGGAGCTGGAACTCCTAATACAGCAAAATAAATATGACATAATTGGCATCACTGAAACATGGTGGGATGAGACGTATGATTGGAATGCAGTCATTGGGGGTATAAACTGTTTCAAAGGAACAGGCTGAGTAAGAAAGGAGGAGGTGTAGCTTTATATATTAAGGACATTTATACTGCTGAAGAAATACAAGATAAACAGCAGAGGAACCATGTTGAGAGTATTTGGGTGAAAATCAGGGGTGAAAAAGCTTGGAGGGATGTCACTGTGGGGGTATATTATAGACCCCCAAACCAGCCGGAGCAGTGGGATGATGCCTCCTTTGAGCAGATGGCCACACAGTCAAAAGGGAGAGGTGTAGTACTAATGGGAGATTTTAACTATCCTGATATATGCTGGCAGTCCTACTCAGCTAAGAATGCAAGGTCTAACAAATTCCTTGCTGCCCTTGCAGACAATTTCATGGTCCAGAAGGTAGAGGAGGCAACAAGAGGCAAAACCATTTTAGATCTGGTCTTAACCAATAAGGAGGACCTTGTAAATGGGGTTGAAGTGGTGGGATCATTAGGTAAAAGTGACCATGCCCTCTTGGAATTTTTTAATACAATTGGAAAGTGAAGCTAAGCATAGTCAGACAAGAATCCTGGACTTTAAGAAAGCCAATTTTTGTAAACTTAGGGAATTACTGGGTGTGATTCCATGGACCGACACACTGAAAGAGAAGGGAGTCCAAGATGGATGGGAGTTCCTTAAAAGCGAGATATTAAAGGCACAATTTAAAACTGTTCCAACAAGAAGAAAAAATGGGAGAGGTCTAAAAAAACTGCAATGGTTTACTAAACAACTTTCAACTCAGGCAACTATAAAGAAAAACAAGTACAAGGAATGGAAAAATGGGAAATGCACCAAAGAGGAATATAAGCAAACAGCTAATATATGCAGGGATGGTAAAAAAAAAAGCTAAAGCGCAAAATGAACTTAGACTTGCCAGAGAGATTAAAAGTAGCAAAAAGGATTTCTTTAGTTATGTCCGCAGCAAAAGGAAAAATAAGGAAATGATACGCTCTCTGTGTGGCGATAATAACCAGTTACTAACAGGAGATAAGGAAAAGGCAGAACTACTCAACACCTTCTTTGCGTCCGTTTTCTCCAAAAAGGAAGAAAGAGATCTGCTGGGACAAAGAGTAGATGAGGTAGGATGGGAATTGCAACATAAAATAGGTAGAGGGGTAGTACAGAAACACCTGGAAACATTAAATGAATTTAAGTCTCCTGGGGTAGATGAATTACACCCAAGGATATTAAAAGAACTGGCAGAAGTAATTTCAGAACCATTGGCAATAATCTTTGAGAAGTCCTGGAGAACAGGGGACGTCCCCATCGACTTGGTTGCATCAACAGAACCATTGTGTCTAGATCAAGGGAAGTGATAGTACCACTCTGTTCTGCTCTGGTCAGTCCCCACCTGGAATACTGAGTCCAGTTCTGTGCACCTCAGTTTAAAAAGGATGTTGACAACCTCGAGTGGGTGCAGAGGAGGGCGACCAGGATGGTTGAGGGTCTGGAGGAAATGTCTTATGAGGAACGGCTTAGGGAACTGGGAATGTTTAGCCTCTCTAAAAGAAGGCTGAGGGGGGGGATATGATATTTGAAAGGATGTCATATTGACGAGGGAACAAGAAACAGAGACTAGGACCAGGGGCAATGGTTTCAAACTACAGAAAAGAGATTCCATTTGAACATTCGGAAGAACTTCATGACAGTTAGAGCTGTTTGGCAGTGGAATATGCTGCCACGGAGGGTGGTTGAGTCTCCTTCTTTGGAAGTTTTTAAGCAGAGGCTGGATGGACATATGTCGGAAATATTGTGTTGGGGGTTCCTGCATGGCAGGGGGTTGGACTAGATGGCCCTTGAGGTCTCTTCCAACTCTATGATTCTTTGATTCTAAGGAGGTGGCGGACGGCCATGTGCTTGCTGGACCACCCCCACCCTTGCAAGCGCCCCCGCGCTAAAGGAGGCAGTGAACCGCCACACTCTCGCTGGCCCGCTGGACTGCCTCCCACCTTCGCAAGCACCCTGGTGCTGAAGGAGTAGGCTGACAGTCACACGCTTGCTGGCCCACCCCCCAAGCACCCCGGCACTGAAGGAGGAGGCGGACGGCCATGCACTCACCAGACCACCCCCACCCTCGCAAGCGCCCCGGCAGTAAAGGAGGCGGCAGATGGTCGCACACTCATCTGACCACCCCCCACCCTCACAGCGCCCCGGCACTAAAGGGGGCAGCGGATGGCCGGGCGCTCTCTGGCCCACGGACCCACCCTCACAAACGCCCCCACGGTAAAGGAGGCAGCAGATGGCCGCACGCTCGCTGGCCTGCCCTACCAGCCCCCACCCTCACAAGCGTCCCGGCTCCTTGGTGGCGGCAGCTGAAGAGGTTTGCCTACCTGCCTGCCTGCCCGCCCCACAAGCTCACCGGTGGTTGCAGCGGCTTGGCCCCTGCGACCTCCTCAGTGGCAGTGGAAGAACCCTCCATGCCGTGCCATGGGCACCTTCTCTGCAAAGAGCCCCACGGCAGGAGATTTAAAAAAAAAAAACATGGGAAATAGGAGGGGGAGGGAGGGGCAGGCCAGCCAGCCGCGGGACAATCAAAATGGCCTGATGGGCCGGACTTGGCCCATGGGCCGGACTTTGGGCACCGCTGATTTATATAATTCAAATATTTAAGGCTGGAATGTTTAATCAATTAATTGATTGGCGCAATCAGTTTATTAAAAATTTAATAGATTTAAGGAATGTTCAGTTGCACAAAGAATGTTTTTTAAAGTATTTGTTAAGTTGTAAATGATAAGCATAAAAATGAACTAGTCCTTTTCTCTTATATATAACAGAATATGTCTTCAGGAATTATGCCTTCTTCACTATAGTGTAGGTGTGCATTAACAAAGAAAGCATACCTCTTGCATCAGAAAATTGATGGTCACACACAGATCGGATACGTGAACTGCATACAACATACAATTAATGGGATTATTTCCTTTAATTCCAATCTCTTTAAACAAATTAACAGTTTTAACAAGAAGGAGGTGTAAACATGGAGAAAATACACTATTCTAAAAACACATGCCCTGCCCTGCTGTGGCATTAGGTGAAATTCTGAGAATCCAAGCTTTTCGTTTTAAAAAAATGTTTCTCACAGTAATGGTTGAAGAGAATTTTATATTGTGGTTCCTCATCCCACCTGTTCTTAGAAGAAAAGAAATTGACTTACCTATTAATCAAAGTACAGTATCTACTTTTTCCATTCCTCAGTTTAACATGCAAATGATCACATTATTTACAGGAGAATTTCAGTTATTTTCATCATTAATTTAGAATCTGCCAAGTACACTAACTAAGGCATTACTTTCAATTTCAGTAAAACAGCTGTCTGAAACATTTGTTTGCATATATCATACTAGGCATTACCATTTGTTTATAAAATGGTGGCAGATTTTTTTCTCATTTATTCTTTAAAACTTTGGTTACAGTACCACCTGGAGATGAAACCCGGGTTTTTTCTGTGCTTTTTTTTTGGGGGGGGGAGGGGGGGAATTTTCAGAAAAAGTGAAAAAGATGCTACTTTAGTATCTCCTCACCCCATTTTACACTTTGAAAGTCATTCTGTTACTTTGGGAACATAAAATATGACTATGGGCAATTTGACTTGGCATAAAATTATCACAACTGGCATATTAAAAAATATCCAAACAATTATTACAAACAGAATTTACTTTTTAATAATATTTATTTGTAATTGTAAGTAACAGATGGAGTAACAATCTCCTGTTTACTAGTTTATGTGGAACAAAAAAACTCTACAAAACAATGTTTAAAAATCCAAAATTAACAATTATTCGTATTTCCTCTTCACAGTATTAAATAAAAATAAAATTAAAGCCTCATTCTTATAAAAAGAATTGAAGGGGAGGCAATGTATAGAAGGGAGTTGGACTAAGTTTCAATATATGGGCATGAAATTTAATCAGAATCATTTTTGTTGCTCTGTATTTTCTTCCAGTGCTCTGAGGCCTAGTGAAGAGGACAGAACAGAACCAAACATACCCACCCACATGCAAAAACAAAAGTGAAACCTTCTTCTTTTCCTTGTGACAATAGCAGGACATCCTTAAGGAAGAAATGCATCTTGTTCTTGCATTGGAGAGTTCAGTTTGTGATCTAGGACTTGCTTGTCCTCAGTGCACATACATTAGAATAATCTGATACTATGCATATTTTTAAAAAATGATTTCGAAAGTATTTGAACACCCTATCTTAAAATATTTTTTCATCATGTTAAAATAAAACATTCCAGAATCATTTTTCTGTTTCTTTTTTCAATTTTTCCATTTTTAAAAGAAAAACACAAAAAGGCTTCAGGAAAAAAAAACGCCTCCCCCCAAACTGTACCATTGTTGTTTTTTTCCAGGCCTTCAAATGTCTAATACCACCTCTTCAACATGCATAATACTAATGCAATGCAGCCCTGTTGTGTAGATCACTGAATTCATTTTGGCACAGAGCCCAGTGAAAAGATTGCCAGTTGATCATGCTGTTAAGTGATTGGAATGGACTGGAAACTAGGGTTTGGTGCAGTAGTGACTTTGTGGTTGAATCAACTTCTGATTGTACAGATGATTGTTCATTTTCCACAGCTCTAGAAGGAATCAGCAGTTGTTTCCTTACACAAGCAGTTTTTACCATTGTCCAAAGAGCTAAAGTGACACTGCAGGTTGGCTGCCTCTGCCCAAAAAAGCACTTTGGAGTGTTGGAAACTCCCAGTCAAAACTATGTATATTGAACTTGAACTGCCCACCAGATTTCTGAAGAATGTTGCCATAACCATCATGAGTGGTACCTAATTGCAGGCTACAAAAGTAGGCTACTTTTTTCTATTGCTTGGTTGTTATAGTACACATATAGATTTTGTTCTTTCTCCACAGAGTTCAAGGTTTTCTCCCCATTTTATCTCCACAACGCTCAGTGAAGTGGCCTTTGTGAATCTCACTGATGGTGATCTACACATATGTGGAGCCTTGCCAAAATATTATAGAGCTTCTGTATGAGATAATTGATACATTAATGTAGGCCCTGACCCATATATCTGACTTGATGCCATGTGTCTCCTCTCAATTCCTTTTTTACTGCTACATTGTGAGCCTTGCCTTTTTCCTCTCCTTCCCTATGACTTCCATGGCCTCTAAGGCCCTCCTTAAACACTACATGACCTGTTCAAAAAAAATTCCCTTATCTGAAGGACATTCCCAAGTGCTTATTCTGTTTTGGAGAAGTCCTCCAAGCCCATCTTACTGACTAAAGTTGTATCTTTGGGAAAAAATCTCTGCAGCCACCAAGCACCCTTGAACACTAACAATCACTATGTCTGACTATTGTTATCATAGAATCATAGAATAGTTGGAAGAGACCTCAAGGGCCATCTAGTCCAACCCCCTGCCATGCAGGAACCCCGTCACAATATTTCCAACAGATAGCCATCCAGCCTCTACATAGGGATGTCGTTGAAATCCACAAATGCAAGTAGTTTCAACACACAATAAAACAGCTAATGATACCCATCAGCCACAGAGAAGGATCGCTGCCACCCCTGTTTGTAGTGAAAGTTCTTAATCCCTCCATCACAATGCAATGACTTAACACCTATTCTCCTGTATAGGACAGGTTTCCCCTTCCCCACAACTTTAAAACCCCACAGTCTCACTCATTCTGTACCCCAGAGCACTGAGAGAATTCTTAGTCCCTGAGCAACTTGCCCTCTGAAGATGCCGACCAGAGTCTGATGAAACATCAGGAAGAAAAACTTTGAGAACACAGCCAAACAGCTGAAAAACTCACAACAACAACAATCAGATCCTGGCTATGAAAGCCTTTGAGAATTTACTAAGAAGTAAGTAGTTAAACAGTGGTTGGAATGGTCAAAAGAGCTTTTCAGCAAGAACCTTCAGATACACTTTGATTTGGCCTAAAAAGCTAAACTTCAACTCAACTCACGTTTCCCAGACAAAATGGAACATATGAGAACACATAACATGGTGTCACAGTTTTCTTTGCCATGCCATTTACAGTCAGCACAAGGCCTATGTATTTACACTATGTATGTATCTCATTCCTAGCTGTCCCTGTGCATCTGTTCACCTTGAAGTGCAAACATACCCAACTGGTACTTCTGCTAGTCGCTGTGCTCCCACCCCATGATGAGTGATGGGAAAGCAGGAAAGGGACATCAAGAGGAAAGTTCCCAATACTGTATCATTTTACTGCTGTTAGTCCTTTCAGCTGAGGATCTGTAAGATCAAGAAGCAATGAGTAGCCTCATGCATTCTAGATTTAGAGATCAGTCCTTCCATGCCAGGTGAACCCTACTCCTTTATCTTAGAAGTTCTGACGACCATTCCAAGCAGGGGCAAAACTGCTGCAGCCAAGGAAGGGCTTGAATTGAATTTCATAGCATTTCTGGTTACAAATTGCCTACTTGTTTGCTTGGAATGTGGTCACAACAGGGCCCCTAGTCACTGTCTGAGACAGATAGACCACTGCCTCTGTCATGTGTTAAATGGTTTTCACCACAAAAAAGGGAATGTTCTGTGGAGACCGTTAAAACTTCTCAGTAGTTTGGGCACTGATTTCAGGAAGAGAACTATCTCGTTCAATTCATCATTTGTGTTATCCATGAGGCAATGTTGGACAAAGTTAGCTCTCTCTATGGCAGAAACAACGTGTTTGCATGCGTTGATGAGCACTGAAGCCAACAAAACTTAAATCTTCTCATTCTTGGTCTCAAAACATATCCTAAAGGCTGTTGCAGAGTTTTTAAATTTTGTTAAAATTATCTTTGTACGCAGTAGAAAAGAAATGCAGATAAGAATAACTACACATTCCACAGAGTCCACTCCTTTCTTATTAAGTGGCATTTAAAATCTCAGTAATGCACACTGAGACATTTTTAGGGGTAATAATCAATCAATCTTTATTACGGTCAGTGACCAGCAATAGGATACGGTATATAAATAGTAGTAAAATAGATAAGATATAAAATACAGAATATAAAATATATTATATATAAAATATATAATATAATATAGAAACTGCCCAGAAATCCATCCTGACCATCACGAGGCTATACCTTATTAGTATCTGAAGAATTAGTGATGTCAACGAGCCGTAGAGAAAGATCAAGATAGAGATATACAAAAGACATCAAAGTACATACTGTATATACATACTGTTCCATACACATAAGACATCCCACATTTGTTTGTTAGTCAAGAGTTGTTGTTACTTAGGAGCTATGTATCGTAAGTGGTGCTTTTAGTTAAGTGATGACGCTGGTCATTGTCCTGCGGATTTTGATCGCTGCGGCGCAGAACCTGGCCACACTATATGTTACAGAAAAATACATATCTGATAGAAGTAGTTGAGTATAATAATGACCAGAGCGTCCTGGATATTTATAAATTATTGGAGATATAAGCTTAGCCCGGGTGTCTTTATAGAAGGAACAGTAAAGAAGTACATGTTCTGTTGACTCAATAAAGGGGTAATAATAAAATATTTATTTACAGTTGCTTGAAATTATTGACTTGGTTTTATGCTGTTTACTTTACTGCACATATAGTGAGCAAACAACTGAACAATGTCACCAGCCAGGGAAAAGGCACTCAGCTGAGAGGCAGGGCTCTCTTTTCAAGTCAAAGGCTGCAAGGAACAATTTGTTAATAGGAATGGGCATTTCGTTTCAGAACCAGTAGGTTACCAAAAAAACCACATGAGCCCAGGTAGTGCTCGGAACTGTCTTGATACATCCGGAGCCAATTTCTGTACCTTCCTCTCTGCCAGCACAGAGCTGAGCTGCAGTGAGGAAGCACACTGTGACATCATCTTTCCTCTATGGGTGCTGGCTAATCAGGAGCTGTGCAGGGGCAGGCATCATCCTGCCTCTCTGTCTGATTGGCCAGCACCCATGAAGTAGGAGAGAATATGAAACATGATGTTGCAGCATGCTTCCTTTGTTGCAGTTTAACCCCGCGTGAGTCCAGAGAAAGGTAAAGCAATTGGCTCTGCATGTGTCAGATGGTTCCAAGCACCACCTAGGCTCGCATGGTTCATTTCATAATCTACTGGTTCCGAAATGAAATGCCCATCCCTATTGGTTAGTGTTGGATGTATAAAACCGCAACCCAGAAAAGTCCCTCCTGGTCACGCAAAACACCAGTAGCATGCAAGGTTGCAAACAAAAGTCCCAAGAGAGATTTGGTTGCTTTGTTTCCGAAATAGGTGTAATAGTGGGGAGATAATGGCTTTGCATTAATTTGGAGGCTTGGACAAGATACTGTCAAATAATTTACATAACTTGTGAAAGGTGCAAACAGAGTCCTATATTTGATCTCTTTGGGTTGTTTGTGCAACCAACCTGCTCACAAAAACCTGGGGAAGAGTAACAAACTAAAGAGTAACAAACTCTGTGGAGTAAGAGCAATTGGAAGATTGCACCCTGCTTCTGAAAACATGATGGCAAGCGAGAAACCAGTCTGGCCTGGATCACTTGTCAAGCAAAGAGCAGTTAGAGGGAGTTTGCCAAATGCTGGTTGTCCTGTAGAACTGAAAGGTTGGCTTTTTAACAAGGTGAAGAGGACGACATGGCACGCAACATAAAACACAGTGTGGATAACTATCTTACAAGAATGTGGGATCGCCCAATGAAACAAAATGATGAGAAATTCAAGATGGATACAAGGATATACATTACACACAGTTAAAACTGGAATTTGTTGACACAAGCTATACCAATAGACACCAATCTGGGAGACTTTAAACAAGGATGAGAAAATTCATGCAGGAAAAGGTTATTAATTGCTGCTAGTCAGATGACTATGCATTAGCTCATACCTGTCATGTGTCCTATTTTGGCCAGGACGCTACCGGTTTTCAGCCTTTTCCCCGCCATCTTCCTGGAAAGCAGTGCCTCTGAAGCTGCCCCGGGTTTGGCTGGCGACTAGATAGAGGGGGGATGAGCTGGTGCAGCTGTAGCTCGGCAGGGTGGGAGTAGCAAAGCGAGCAGGGTGTGTGCATGCATGTATGTTGTTTGTGGTTTTGTGCGTGCATTACACCTCTCCTCCCATTCCGGCCAGCACCGGGGAAAACTTGACAGCTATGTATTAGCTCCTGTAGTGGAGGAAGTATGCCTCAGCTACAGAACATTCATTCATCAATTCTATCTTGCCTTTCTCATTAAAAAGAGCCCAAGATGGTTTAAATCATTAAAAGACAATATTTAAAGCTAAAAGCAGTAAGTATACAAGCACCACTACGAGAAATGGTAAACAAAAGCAATACCCAAAACATTAGCAGTAACGTGTAACAATCCATTAAAAAAACTTCACAGAGCCAAACAGGAAGGTCTTCACCTGCTTTCAGAAGGGCAGTGAAGATGAGGCCAGGCTGGCTTCCTATGGGAAGGAATTCCAAAGCCTTGGAGCAGCAACAGAGAATACCTTTTCCTGTGTCTCCACCAACCAAATGACCTTATGAGACTGTTGCGATGGAGAGGAATGACTCTCCTGATGATCTTATTACCTAGGCAGGCTCATAAGGAAGATGGTGTTCTTGAGATGTCTTGAACCCAAGCCATTTAGAGCTTTATAGATTAGAACTGGACTTCTTTTCTTGAGCGATTGAAACATCTTGCTTCTCATCCAAACAGCTTCATCAGTCTGAGGAAAGCTAGTTGTGAGTCCTACGCTTTTTGACCTTATGTCAGCCTGTTCTGAAATAGGCTCATAAGATGGACAATGGCCTGAATAGGCTCATAAGGTGGACAGTAGGCTCATTAGGTGGACAATGGCCTGAAGTGCGTGAAAGTCCCACCTTTACAACTTTCCCAACACCCATAAAGTATGAGTCATTAGCCATGGTCTTGCTGGTGATGTGAAGTATTTTGATTTGTTGGGTTTGTTGAAATCACTGCCTGATAAGTAGCAAATAGACTATGCCTCAGCCCCCCACCTCTGTTGAGAGAGGGGTTTTCAATACATGAATGGCTTCCCTGACCCATTCTCAAACCACCTATCTTCTCTGTCTAATATGTGTACATCCTCATCTTTGAATGTGTGCCCTTTGTCATTCAAGTGGAGGTATACTGCTGATTCTGGTCCTGAGCTGTTGCCCCTCCTATGTTGGGCCATCCTGTTTAATGGCTGTTTGTTTAAGAACATAAGAGGAACCAAGCTGGATCAGGCCAAAGGCCCATCTAGTCCAGCTTCCTGTATCTACACAGTGGCCCCACCAGATGCGTCTGGGAGTGCACATTTACAAGGAATCCCTTCATATTAGCAGAGCTACGACATTGGTGTGTCCCGGGCTAGAATGCCTTCACTTATCGGTGGGTCAGCAAGACAGGTTTGGCATTGTGCTGGTGTACCATGCTCCCCGCAACCCAGCCCAATCCTTTCCAGAGATCACTGAGTTCGTCTCAGCTGCCCTGTCTATTAGTGGTTGGGGACTTCAACGTGCACGCCGAGGAGGGGCTCTCAGGTGCCGCTCTGGATTTCATGGAGTCCATGACCTCCATGAACCTATCTCAGCATGTTGTTTGCCCCACCCATAGTGCTGGTCATTCCCTGGACCTGGTTTTTTCCTCCATGTCGTCAGATTCCTTTCTGAGGGTTGGGGGCTTAGTATTCTAACCCATGTCATGGTCAGATCACCATGTGCTAAATTTTTCCCTGTCGATCGCCGCCCCGCCCCGCGGGGAGTGCCGGCCCCTTGTCTGGGCCCGCCCCGAAGGCTCCTGGACCCTGCCCGGTTCATGGAGGCCTTCGGGGAGCTCACTGGCTGACGATCCGGTTGAAGCCCTGGTAGAAAGGTGGTATGTGAGTGCCGCCGGAGCAGTCGATCAGATCGTCCCCAAGCGCTTCCTACCATGTGGAGTTCACTCCTCTCCGTGGTTCACGGCTGAGCTGCGGGCGATGAAACAAGAGCGGTGGAAGCTGGAGGACAGCTGGAGGACAGATCAGATGGCTGAGAATAAGGCTGTGCTCAAGCAGCTGACCGGTCGTTATGTACACGCGATCAGGGACGCTAGAACATCTCATGCCTCCCTGAGAATTGGCGAGCCCTTGAACCACCAGGTGGAGCTTTTCCGGGTGGTTCGAGACCTCTCCAATCCTGGTCAGCCTCAGCCTCCTCCTAGTGAGTTCACTAGTGAGCAATTTGCAGCCTATTTTAGATCTAAAATAGAGGCCATCCATTCCGACCTCAACTCCGGTTGCGTTAATCCGTCCTCCTTTATCCCGGGGACCTCCCCCCCCCCCCTCGGTCTCTTCGGCTGGTTGAGTTTGGGCCTGTGTTACCAGCGGAGGCCTCCAGGGTTATGGCTTATTGTCAGCCGGCAGCCTCCCCTTTCGACCCCTGCCCAGCTTGGCTCATCAAGTCCGCCGGAGGGAACATGCCGGAGTGGGCGTCCACTATTGCCACCGCTTCCTTCAGGGAAGGAATTTTTCCTTCCCGCCTGAAGGAGATAGTGGTGAAGCCCACTTTAAAGAAGCCAGGCCTGGCATCGGATGATTTAGCCAACTACCACCCGATTGCCATTGTTCCCTTCCTGGGCAAGGTTGTCAAGAGGGTGACCGCCATCCGGCTTCAGTCTTACCTGGAAGAGAATCACATCCTGAATCCCTTCCAGACCAGGTTCAGGCCTCTTCGGGGGACCAAGACTGCCCTGGTCGCTCTGCAGGATGACCTCCTCAGGGAGGCTGACAGGGGGTGTTCCTCCCTGTTGGTCCTCCTTGATCTGTCAGCTGACTTTGGTACCGTCGACCACGGTAACCTGCTGGATCGGCTCACCGGGGTGGGAATCGGGGGCTCGACACTCTGCTGGCTCCGATCCTTCCTCGTCGGCCAGTCTCAGCAGGTTCAGCAGGGGGATGATTTGTCGGCTCCTTGGACGCTCCCTTGTGGGGTGCCCCAGGGGTCGGCAATCTCCCCTATGCTGTTCAACATTTACATGAGGCTGTTGGCGGAGGTCATCAGGAGATTTAGAGTTCGCTGTCATCAGTACGCTGATGATACGCAGCTCTATCTCTCCTTTTCTACGTCTGCAGTGGAGGCAGTATGCTCCCTTGATCTGTGCCTGGAGGCCGTTCTGGAATGGACCAGGATTAACAGGCTCAAACTGAACCCTGAGAAGACCGAGGTACTGTTCTTCGGGGCACCCTTGCCTAGATACAATGGCCCCCTCCCTAGTCTGGGGGGAGTTTCCCTCCAGCCTACGGACAGGGCCAGGAATCTGGGCATGGTCCTGGACTCAGACTCGGCCCTCTCCCTGGAAGCCCAGGTGATGGCCATCTCCAGGGCCACTTTTTTCCTCCTCTGCGGGATCACCCAGATCCACCTGTACCTTGATGAGTCCTCCCTGAGAAAGGTTGTGCAGGCCCTCATGATATTGAGGATTGACTACTGCAACACCCTCTACATGCAGCCGCGCCTTCTCTGTTGTGGGCCCATCCTTATGGAACCACCTCCCAAATGAGCTGCACCTTGCACAGTCCCTGCCCGCCTTCAAAAAGGCCTTGAAAACCTTGCTTTTTAAGGAGGCATATGGCGACCTACTTTAGGGGTTTTTTTTTCCTTCATCTGCCCATCTCCTGACGTCTCTTTCCTGGGCTTTTCTCCCACTCTGTTTGTATTATATGTCTTTTAACTGTATATTTTTATGTTTTTTTTAATAGCTGTAAACCGCCCTGAGTTCCAGTTTGGAAGAAGGTGCAGTATAGAAATGCAATGAACAAACAAACAACAAACAAACACGAGACTAGATATCTGTCTCCTGATATCACTCCCCTACATCTTGCCCTTGAAGTACCCTGGTTTTAAGCCTGGAGATTACACATCTCCATCATGGTTTGATGAACCATGGGATGAACTTTTCCTGCAGGAATCTGTCCAATCCCCTGTTAAAGACATCCGGGCTAGATGCCATTGCCACATCCTGTGGCAAGTAGTTGTTGAAATCACCAATATAGAGGTCTGCACACTTCTCACTGTATTTGACTGCATTTGTTTGTTTGTTTGTTTGTTTGTTTGATTGATTTTATACCGCCCATCTGGCAGCGAGGTCACTCTGTGTGGTTGCTCCTTTTGTATTTTGGTGTCAGGTCCTTTGGGTGGACAAGTCTCTGCCTTAGTGTGTTTGTGGGTTTGAAGTAAACAGGGATGTGGTGTTTACCAAAACCCATTTTAAGCTTTTCAGACACTCTAGCCATTATCAGGTTCTTCTGTCGGCTCTGTTTTGGTATTGGATCCTTTGGGTGGACAAGTTTCTGCCTTAGTGTGTTTGTGGGTTTGAAATAAACAAGGATGTGGTATTTGCCAAAAATCCTTTTATCAGGTTCTCAGACACTCCAGCCATGTAAGGAATGACCAGGTTCTTCCGTCGGCTCTGGGTCTCAGGCTGATCCATTGTTCTTCTAGGTCAGCACACTGCTTTTTTGAAGGTCCACTGTGGATATCCATAGGCCTTAAGAGCTGTCTTCAGGTGCCTGTCTTCCTTTTTCTTGGCTTCTGTGGAGGTGGGGATGCTCTCTGCTCTGTGGTTTAGGGATGGGCACCAAACAAAAAAATGAAATGTTGTTTCATCATTTTGTTAGCTAATGAAATGAAACAAAAATGAAATGGGGAAGCAGTGTGTTGTTAGTAATGAAACAAAATGGTGTGTTTTTTCTGTTTAAAATGAACCGATTCATTTCACTGTAAAACAGTTCCCCTGGGTCCTAGAGGCACCAAATTTGATGTGATCCTTACTTGGACCCTCCCCTTTAAGTCCTCCAAATTCAGAGAGATTTGGGGTTCAGGAGGTGAGTTATTCAACTTTAAAGGTGATGCTTTCCAGAAAAAAACATTTCTAATTGCAATGTTCATTGAGCTATGTGTCAATAAGCTGTTAATGAGAAATTGATTGCATGTTGCTGTGCTCTTCAGCCTGAACGTTAGACCTCACCATGGAAAAGTAGTCATAAGCCAAGTCCCATAGCACACACAGAATACAGGAACAGGACAACAGTGATGTCTAGTACGTATCACTGAGGGCATCTCTTTGTGTGTCCACCATATTTGCAAGATAGGTGTGTCCCAACATGAAAGAACAGGAGCTTCTCGGGCACAGCTTTGCCTGCTATGATTGTAGTTCTGAATGTCGGAAACATGAGCATCCACCAGAGGTTTAAACTGTTTTAATCTAGCCTAATATTTTAACTGTTACATAAGTGTCCTTTGAAGTCACAGTGACCTATTTTTGCATGCATAAATATATATGCATTAAAATGCAACATAATGTTTTAGTTTAATTGTGGGTGGGTGGGTTTCAAGCTTTGAACAACCTGCACTGTTGATGCTATCCATTTACATATACACTCTTGTCCTGCATATCTTAAAATTATTACTCTACAGCAAAACAAATCCTCCTTAAACAATATTTTGAGCACATCCAGATATTGTCTGGTTGTTTGTTAAAGAATCAGTCAAGTATTTCTCATCTGCATTTGATAATCCAGTCATATCTGGTGGCAGTGAAGGAGTGAAGATTCTCTTAATTGGATTTAGGTACTGTGAGAGAGAGGCAAAAAGAGAGCCAGAATGTGCTGGTGAGCCGTCCACTCTCTCAAGCAAAAGAGAAGGCAAAGACCTCACCACAAAGATGAAAACAATGAATATTAAAGTGGCAGGAGTGATGGGACGTCAAGAGAAAAGGCAGGAGGCAGAAGCAGAGGGAAGAGTCCACGACTCTTAGTGACTGAGGTGGAAGAGGATGATTGGAGGGAGATCTGGGGTTTGCCAGAGGAAAAGAGCTCACATGAAGGGAAGGTGAAAGGGGGGGATACGGTGGTTGTGGAGGAAACCAGTAGGATGGAGGGTGTATGTTTTCCCGGCTGAGATGGGGCCATGGGAGGTAAAGCCCTATGGGGTGTTGCCAAAACGGAGGAAAGAGAACGAAGAAGTGGAATGGGCCCATCACCCACGCTGCAGGATTTTATGCTTGGGACGGGGACCACAGATGTGAAACCCAAAGGATCAGGAGAGGTTCGCTGTTCATCCTTACTCCAAACTGTACTAAGTCCCACAAATACAATGGAGCCATGGTCAGAGTTAATTAATGTTAATGACTTTGTTGAAACAGTTAAAGTTATTGTTCCTAAGCATGAAACTTGTTATAATAAAGAAAAGACCTTGAATACGTTATCTCCAATTGTGAAAGGGATTGAAGGAACGGAACCACTGAAGGACGAATGTGAACTTAATCACATATACAGTGGTACCTCTACTTACGAGATAAATCCATTCCAGTTACATGCTCTTAAGTAGAACAACTCATAGGAAGAGCAGCGGTTTCCCATAGAAATGCATTGAAAATCAATAAATCTGTTTCAGAGGGAATGGATTTCAATGCATTCCTATGGGATCGCATTGCCAGGCGTGCACAGTGGCTAAGGATGTCAGCCACGTGTGTGTCCTGTGTGGGAAGCCTGTGAGCTGGGTGCATTGGTGCCCTGCCAGATTGACCAAGGGCCCCTGGGGCAGGGGAGGCTGCGATCGCGATCCCCTTCCTTCCATCAGCAGGGCTTTCAACGCTCACATGCCCACTGTCTTTCCATCAGTAGCATGCCGTGGGCCATTACCCCCCCCCCCCATCCATGCTTCCCAAGCAGTCAGCCCAGAGCCCAATCCCTTAAGGTGTGGGCGCCAATGGGGGGTAGGCGGGGGGGGGGAACCTTCCCATGTGCAAGGTGAACAGTGCTTCGCTTCCAGCCATGCACCGCAACCTCCACCCCACCATCCCCAGCTGTAGTCCATCTAACAGCTGGCCTCGATGGC
Organism: Phrynocephalus versicolor; assembly: GCA_023846285.1. Lineage (NCBI taxonomy): Eukaryota > Metazoa > Chordata > Lepidosauria > Squamata > Agamidae > Phrynocephalus > Phrynocephalus versicolor. The sequence goes on along the minus strand of JAHTLZ010000255.1, from coordinate 31,122 downwards.
TTTTGTTGTGTCTGGCATGGCCAGAACTTCAGGTCTGCCCCCCACTGGTGGGCCACAGCCAGCAGCCAGCAGCAACTGCTGCATCGCTGCGTCTTCTGCCGGTGGGCTCGGCCCCCAGTACCACTTGAGCAGACTGGCGTGGCCCAGCCAGCCATGGCTGAGAGGACTGAGCGTGCTGGCTTTGCCACCAGGGCAGTCCCTATTCAGCAGGTGTGCCTGCACTGCCCGTGTGCAGCTTCAAGGGGATACCCGGGGGCAGAAGTAGGCCCCCTCTTGCCCCCCTGAACACAGCAGTGCCCACACTATTCTGCAGGCCCAAGTGGCCTCAGCACAGCCTAGCGTTTTGCGGTGCAACATGGGGGTTGAGTGGGTCCAGTCCCACCCCCACCACCTTGGGCTCAGGGGATTCGCTCACTTCTGCCATTTTAAAACGGATATTCGAGCAGCCTGGGAGGTTTCCAAGGCAGGCGGTTGCAAGGGATCGGATCGGCCACTGCCACTAGCCTTGGTAACCTCCCGGGCTGCTTGAAGATCCTTTTTAAAATTCCATTTTAAAAAGGATCTTTGGGCCGTCCAGGAGGTAGCCAAAGCGTGCGTCTCCCTCCCCCATCCCACTGGAGCTGTGCGAACGTGCACCGATCTCTGGGAACGGTCCATGTTTGGGTGTCTTGGCTGGGTTGTGAGAGAAGACCGCTTTCCCACCCACCCTGGCCGAGCCACGTGAACATGCACTGATCCCTGGGATGGGTGCGCGTTCCGGCGTCTTGGCCTGGTTGGGAGAGAGGCGCAATGGCCCCCTCGTCCTTCTTCTGTGTTGCTTCCGTCTCTTTTGCAGAGATCAAAGCGACCAAGAAGAAGGACGAGGTGGTGATGGGCAGCGAACACTGCTCTCCACTCTGCACTGACAGGTGAGTTGGACAGGTCCAATCTGTCAAAGTCAGCTGTAGTGTGGAGCAGAGATTGGCCGCTCATAAGTTGAATTGCTCATAAGTAGAGGCGCCACTGTACATGGCTCCAGAATTCACTCCATCCCATTGGCTCTAGAGTTCATTCACACATGCACAGGTGCAACATGGAGACTGCAAAATGAGAAAAGCAATTTATGTCCTTCCTGAATAATGTTCAAATTCAATCTTGAGATCCTGCCAAGCAATAGTCAAGTGAGGACAAACTACTTGCGCGTGTTTCTGGCTGTTTATAATAGTGTATTAGCATAGCTAAAATCAATGAACTGGCCACTTCACCAATATATGATGGATTTTTGTAACAGCAACTGGGGGATGTATGGGTAAGCAGGATCCAAAGGGAAGTTTATTACTGCTGCTATGATCCGTGTTTGTGAGAGGACACTTGGGAGAACAAAGGTGGCAAACAATATATCAAAAATTGATTAAACGAGCTGTGCAGGTGATGAGGCAGAGAAGAGATCTAATGAAAAAATTACATATAATCAACAAGGAGGAAGAGAGAAAAATAGCAAATGAAAGTTCAGGAGTATAGATTTGTTTAAGTAACTAGTTTGTCATCATTATCACACCTAATGGAAGTTGTCAATTCCCCACAAAACAATTGAGGTGTTTAAGAAAAAAAATAAAAATCAGGTAGCTGCATGAACTTCACAGCAGGTGCAGAGGAGGGCGACCAGGATGGTTGAGGGTCTGGAGGAAATATGAGGAACGGCTTGGGGAACTGGGAATGTTTAGCCTCTCTAAAAGAAGGCTGAGGGGGGATATGATATTTGAAAGGATGTCATATTGACGAGAGAACAGGAAACAGAGACTAGGACCCGAAGTGATGATGGCGGCGCAAGCACTTGCAGCGGCTTGGCACTCCAGAGATCGGTATCTTTTAATGTTTTATTTGTCTATTTTTTACTATGGACTCTGCACATTCGGGCACAAGTAATTTATTACCTAGCCTGTTGTGTAGATGCCTGTGTTTTTAGGGGGGTGGGTGGGGGAGTGTTCAGGGATTTTTATGTATGTGTGTTGAAGGTTTTTTTTTAATGTGTGTGAGAGTGGAGATTTGTGTGTGTGTGTGTTGAATCTGGTCTCTGGGTGTCTGAATTTCGTTGTATGTGTATACTGTGTATATACACACAATGACAATAAATTATTATTATTATTATTATTATTATTATTATTATTATTATTATTATTATTATTATTATTATTATTATTATTATTA
>JAHTLZ010000255.1:9180-21608 GCA_023846285.1 Phrynocephalus versicolor | reverse complement strand
GTTGTTGTTGTTGTTGTTGTTGTTGTTGTTGTTGTTGTTGTTGTTGTTGTTTTGGACCACAACCCTGCTCATTTTACCCACTGATGTCTGAATTATGTAATTTAACATAAACATGAGGACTAACAGCACTGAAGCAAAAATGAAACTCAATGAGGCATTGGTCTGCTGCAACTGCCCAAAAAGCAAACACAATCCTAGGCTGCATCAAGAGAGGGATCAGGGTCACAAGAACTGATCATACCACTCTATACTCCTCTAGAGAGGTCACACTCGGAATACTGTATCCAGTTCTGGACACCACTATACAAACAAGACACAGAAGCCCTAGAAAAAGTGGATGATAAGAGGTAAAGGTAAAGGTTCCCCCTGCACATGCGTGCTAGTTGTGTCCGACTCTAGGGGCTGTGCTCATATCCGTATTCAAGCCGGAAGAGGCAGTGCTGTGCAAGTCCATGGCCACGTGGCCAGCATGGCTACAAGGAAACACTATTTTACCTTCCCGCTTTTTACGGCAGTACCTATTTATCTACTTGCATTTACATGCTTTCGTATTACTAGGTTGGCAGGAGCTGGGGTTATCAGTGGGCGCTCACTCCGCTGTGTGACACCCGGGATTCGAACCGACGAGCTGCCGACTTTTCAGTCTACAGTTTCGGTGCCTTAGTCCACTGAGCCACTGGAGTCTAAATTGTATGAAGAACAGCTAAAAGAATTAGGCATGTTTAGCCTGACCAAGAGAAGACTGAGGGGAGACATTATAGCAGTTTTCTAATACCTGAAGGGAAGAAGGCATTGATTTATTCTCAGTTGCATCTCAGGGTATGACAAGAACCAATGGGTGGAAAGTTATTAGGGGGAGAAGCAACCTGGAAATAAGGAGAAATTTCCTGACCATGAGAGTCATTAAAACAGTTGAGCAGCTTGCCTCCCGATGTTGTCGGTGCCCCATCGCTGGAGGCTTCCAAAAAAAAGATTGGACAGCCACCTGTCCGGGATGGTATGAGGTCTCCTGCCTTAGGCAGGGGGTTGGACTAGAAGACCTCCAAGGTCCCTTCCAACCCTACGAAGACTCTATGATTCTATGAAAAAGTCACAACCTGCCATTAGTAGTAATCTTCTCTTTTGCCACCCTTTGGAAGTAGTTGGATAACTTGTCTGGCGGTTGCTAAGGTGCTCAAAAATAGCAGCCAGCCAAGAGTATCACCACAGATGGTGAGTGGTTTAATGTTTGCAGCAAAACCCTGAGTGAAGGGGTGAGCTAGCATTTTTCCTCAGGAGCCAGAGAATATTAACCCATTTTCCCCAGTGAGTTTTTATAATGCATAATTGAGTTCCTAGGAAATGCCTGGAGTGTGTGGTTTTTGGGACTAGGGTGCCTAGAATTTCTGAAAAATGAACTCTTCTGAGCTATAAACAAAATTTGCCATAAATCTGGGTGGTGGACAAGCTGCTGATACTCAACTTTATTCTCCACTATGCCATAAGATATTGATGATAACACAGTGACCTATCTTAATTTCTTGTTTATAATGGCAGCTTAAAAAAGGACTGTGACATAACAGAGTATTGTGTAGGAAGTGGCTTCCATCCCAGGAGACAACTGCCAACCCAGAGTAGAGAGCAGGACTCAAGGGACCAGTGGTTTGGCTGTGCAATGGGACAGCTCCCTGAGTTTTTCTGAGGCTTCTTCCTTCTTATCAACCCTTGTTTGATTTGTGGTGCCCTCATATCCTGGAGAACACATTCATTGCTGCGACTACCCAGGGCCATCAGATTTTCATTTCTTGGTATGGATTCTGGAGCTAAACATAGGTTTTAATTGCTCTAATATGCCCTTTAATAATGCTGTAAGTTCCATTTCAATGAGCTGCATTTGATAATAGCAGAACTAAAAGGGTATGCTGGCACTTTTGGAAATGAATTTCTCACACCCTGCTGAATACTGATTGCATGGCGGGGTGACTTGACTGAAGTCTGAACCTACTCCTTTCAGCCAAGGTTTGTGTGAAGTTATGGCTTAGAAATCTTGCCAAGCTGACATCTTGTCATTTTAACAGTTTGGAAGGATGATGTTCTCTGAGTATTTACACAAGGCGTCAGTTGCAGCAGAGCTCCATGCTATTAAAACCAAGGGATATAATCCACCACAAAGATCAGACCGAGCAGCATTAATGGTGATCTATAACAATCTTCATAAAAATATAAGATAGGAAGCAGGCTATAAATCACACACCATGGTATCTATATACCATCTTAGTGAAGATCTCATCTGGAAAATCAATACCACCCAGGTGGCCAGGAAGACCCAACAGAGACTCCATTTCCTCAGGCAACTGATGACTCCTACCAGTCTACAATATGTCCTCTCATATTGCATTACAGTTTGGTATGTTGGTTTGACAGAAAGACTTTACAGAGGGTGGTGAACACAGCACAAAACATCATGGGCTGTCCCTTGAATCTACTGGATGACATCGCCAGGGATTGCTATCTTAGGAGTGTGAGGAAAATCCTCAGGGATAATTCACACCCAGGTCAGCAGTTCTTCACTCTCCTACCCTCAGGCAGGAGATAGCCAGTCATGGCAACAGGCTAAAAAATAGTTTTTATCAATGGGCTGTTAGACTGTTGAATGGGAAGTGATATTGTGTGATAGACTTGTGGACCAGTGAGTTGTGCAGCAAGCACACAGAGTGAAATGAGACCAAGTGGCTTTTAGTGGGATGGTGTTGGGGTGGGGGAGGCTCAGTCAATCTCATTGTACACAGGTTGTACACTGATAATAAATGTTATTATTATTACAATGACTATATACATATGCCAAACAAGAAGAACTGGAAATCTTAGCTCAGGAGGGCAAATATGACTTAACAAGGATAACTGAAACTTAGGATGGCTGGATAAAAGAAATTGAAGGATATAAATTGCTCAAAAGGAACACAAAGAACAGAAAGGGAGGTGGAGTAGCAGTATATCTCAAAAACATATTCCTGCATAGAAATACAGAAGAATCATCTGAGGTGTCCCATTGGGAGTGATAGGAACATGGGTGTTGGTGTCTACTACATATGAACCAATCAAGAAAAAGGGTACAGATGAACCCTTTGAAATTACAAATTGCAAGAATTTCAAAGAACCTGATGTAGTAGTAATGGGTGATTTCAATTATCGTGATATCTCTGGAGGGGCAAATTCTGGCAAACCTGCTCCTTTCAAGAAATTCCTGGCTTGCATGACTTATAATTTTCTTTGACAAAAAGTGGAGGAAGGAACTAAAGGAGAAGCTCTTCTTGACTTGATTCTAACCAGTAGAGATTACTTGATGCAAGAAGTGCCAGCAGTAGGAACTCTGGGGGAAAGCGACCATGTTCTACTTGAGTTCTTAATTTCAAAAGGGGAGGGAGGGGAGAGAAGCACTGTGTAGCCACACATATGTACTTGATATACACTTGATTTTAAGACAGCAGACTTGGATAAACTCAGAACAATGATAGATGAGGTCCCATGGCAGACAATACTGACAAGAAAATGAGTCCAAGATGGGTGAGAGTTTCTGAAAAAGGAAATTCTAAAGGCACAAATACAAACATTTCCAACAAGAATTAAAAGGTGGAAAACAGCATAAAATACCAGCATGGCTCCACAAAAAGCTAAGAGAGGACCTGAAAACAAAAAAGGAAATGGAAGGAAGGACAGGAAATGGAAAGGGAGGGAAGGTCAGGCTATATAGAAAGAGTACATACATGTTGCAAGGTATTGCAGGGATGGCGTTAGGAAGGAAAAAGCTAATAATGACTTGAGGTTAGCAACACAGACAAAGAACAATAAAAAGCATTCTTCAGGTATGTTCTTAAGAAAAGACAGAGGGAAGAAACAGTGGCTCAGCTGTTCAGTGGTTATGAGAGAATCATAACAGAAGATCAAGAAAAGTGCTCAACTCCTACCTCAGCTCAGTCTTATCCCAAAATACACTCAACGAACCTCCAAGCAAATATGAAGCACAAGGGGGAAGGGACAAAAATGCAAATTGAGAATAATAAACAAAAAGTCAATGAGTATCTAAGTGAGTTCAAATCCCCAGGACTGGATGAACTTGATCCAAGGATACTGAAGGAAGTGGCTAAAGAGATCTCGGAACCATTATTACTTTCTTAAAATCGCAGAGGACTTGTGAAGAGCTGGATGATTGCAAGAGAGCTAATGTGCCAATCTTCAAAAAAGCCAAAATGGAAGTAAGAACAATCATGGGAGAACAATTCTTAAGTAATTCCACAATACTGGCAGTTCAACTAGGAAGGCTGTTCATTTCCAGTAGCTGAACACACTGAAATCAAACTCAAAGCGAGTGATCCTGCCTTCATCAAAAAAGCAGAAGCTCCTAATGGACCAGAAGGATGAAGACATAATTGGTCAGAATGGGATGGTTCACTCCGGCAAAGATGTTATCCATTCATCATTTTTAGGAAACTAACCAGCTCATCCCTGCAGTGGATCAAATGCAGGCTAAATGCCTTTGTAGTTATCCTCGTAACCCAAAATTCATATAACAGCAATACTTGTACCGGAATCTAACCTTTTAAAGAGTTTTAGAAGTCCAAAGTTTGTGTGTTTTGTGCCTTTACAGTCGATCCTAATAAAGGCGTTCCTGACTATCTTTGGATTTAGGAATTGACTTTTTTTCCTTATGGACCATGCCCAGATAAAGGCAAGTACTTTGGAGTCCCATTTATGTGTTCATTTTGGACAGATATTGTCCATCTGAGCCAAGAGGACTTGACTTTCACTTCCCTTCTCCAGCTGGCTCTCTGTAACTGAGGATAAAGGGGGGGGGGAGGTTTTAATAATTTATATTAGAAATCTGCTCCCTCCCCCAGTCACCCTTCATAATGAATGTAATCACTTCCTTCTTCTCCTTCCTCAAGCATCCTGCTCTCCAACCCTTGATCTTTTCTGGGGTCATTTCTCTGAGGATGCTCTTGGCTCTGTGTTTTCCCTCAAGTAGGCCAAATTCCCCCAAAGTCCTCCCCCTCCCCTCCCCTTCCTTCTGGCTGTGGGTGACCTTCAGAAAGTTCAATTGATTGTCTGATGCCAGTCGTGAGGCCTTTTATTATTTGTGTTTTAGCGAGTCCAGTGTGGATTTATTGACAGTGCGGAGACCACCCCAGGGCTTTTCCAGCAACCTGACCACAGCGTGTGGAGAAATAATTAGTTGTTGAAGTGTCAGGAACAGCTGTCGAGCTGACATCTCCAGTTCGTGGGCGCCAGAGCTGGCCATTCTCTGCCACTCCATAATTTACCACTCCATCTCTGATGCTATTATTTTGTGTCATTAGTGATGGGGTTTTCCTACCATCAAGAAGCATAACAATTCTCTTCCTGTCCCTTCTTCTATGCCCCTTTTGGCTGGGAAGCTGACATTGATATAGCTAAATTCTAAAAATCTGTACAGTATTAGGAAAATACGCTTATTAAGGTTGAATCAAAGGAATGAAACAGCTATCTTTGTCCTGACAAGGGGAAAACACAGTAAGGCATACATTAGCCTGCCTAGAAAGGTGGGTCACCAGCTGTTGGTGGAAAGAAAAAAGGGAAGGGACCAAGCTGACCTCCCAAGGAGGAGCATTTCATAACTTGAGACATGCCTGTGTTGGCAATGGGACTAAACAGAGAGCCTCATCTGATAATTTTAAACACTGGGGGGACCTATATACGGAGATACAATCCTTCAGATAGCCTGGACCCAAGCCATACAGGACTCTATGGGTAATGACCAACACTTTGAACCGAGCCCAGAAAGTGATGAAGCCAGTGCAATTCTTGCAGTAGGGGTGTTATATGCTCCCTATGACTGCTCTCAGCCAGTAATCTGACTGCTGAATTTTGAACCAACTGAAGTCTCCAAACCCTCACTGCAGCCAAATCAGACATCTTAAGGAATGGACACAGCTGGTGTACCAGTTTCAACTGTGGAAATGCACTCCTGACCATGACCGAAATCCACAGGATGCACATCTGAGTGTTCCAGAAAGTGTAACTCCCATCTAGCAATAGTGTCCCTATTGTCTCATCTGCCGTCTGATTGACCAGAAATATCCTGGTCCTGTCTGGATTAAGCTTCAGTTTGTGTGCTCTCATCCAGCCCATACCAGGCACTGGTTTACAACCAAAACACCTTCCTTGGAACTGAATGGAAAGGAGATATAGAACGGAGTGTCATCAGCATACGGGTGACAGAGAATCCCAAAATTCTGGACAATTTCTCCAGACAACCTCTACTACATTTCTATATCCTGAATCAAGACTCCCTTAAGATGAATCCTTCAGTCCACTGTCAACAGGAAAATTATCATTTGCTGCCAGCACTTGTTGTGGTCCCCCCCTTTCCCACTCCAAAGCTCATATGGTGTCTTCTGAATTTCCTTCCAGGATTCTTGTGCCTGTTCTGCTCTGTGATGTTTTTTGTCATGCTTTTCATTTGGGTGGCTTGGATGAATGGACTAGTTTTTTTTTCAGTGCTGGGAAGGCCCCTTTTCCTGTGTATTAAAAAAAACCAGCATGTTTTGTCTGCTTGAAAAACTGGATATTAAAAAGGCCAACATTATCTAGGAAGATAAATTATATTAAAGATCAATCAGGGAAATGCCTAGTTTGTCAGCAATCAAATGCTCATTTTAAATTCTCTACTTTAAATGTGTTCTTTGGAAGACAGAATAGTTTTTTTTTCTTTAAAAAAATCAATCTATCCTTCTGGCTTTCTGGAAGTGCATCTTTCAAATCCCCAAATGATTTCAGTGAAGGCAAAGTGTATGATTTAGAGAAAATGTTCTAGAGGAGGTGGAGAAGGCAGCTGTGATGGGAAGACATTTGAAAGATACCCATCCCAATTAAGTGTCCAGTTCCTATTGATTTCAGTCACTGATGTACACAATTAACACTGCCTATGAAAATCTTTATTTTTTCCCTCGGTGTCCTTAGTATTCAGGCCACGGCAGGGTATAGAATCATAGAATCATAGAGTTGGAAGAGACCTCAAGGGCCATCCAGCCCAACCCCCTGACATGCAGGAACCCCATCACAATATTTCCAACAGATGGCCATCCAGCCTCTGCTTAAAAACCTCCACAGGAGATTCCACCACCCTTTGTGGCAGCATATTCCACTGCTGGACAGCTCTAACTGTCATGAAGTTCTTCCTAATGTTCAAATGGAATCTCTTTTCCTGTAGTTTGAAACCATTTCCCTGGATGTGGTGCAGGTTGACCTTTTAATGGAGGTGGACAGGGATGCTTTGTGCACTGTGCTGGTTCTCCTTGATCTCTCAGTGGGTTTTGATACTGTTGACCATTTTATCCTCCTGGACAGGCTCTCAAAAGCTGGTATTATGTACCTTGCATTGTGCTGGTTTCAATCCTTCCTTGGGGACCAGGCCCAGAGAGTTCATCTTGGGGATGTTTTGGAACCTTGGAACTTTACTTGTGGGATTCCTTGTGGGTCATCAATACCCCCAGTGCTGTTTAACATCTATGTGAAGCTGTTACCCTCCAATTTATGGATGAAGTTCAGAACCTAGGCCTTCTTCTTGAGACTCTCTTTCTTGGGACTCTTTGATTGCAGCCATTTGCAGATCAGCTTCATGGTACCCTCAGGATCCTGGTGCAGATGTTGGTCATTTCATGGTTCAACTATTGCAATGCTGTCTATGTGAGGTTCCCTTGAAGCTGACCTGCAGACTTCAGCAGACCAGAATGCAGTGGCCAGACTGGTGTGATGTTCTCCAGAGTTTGGGCCCATGTTCCTGTGAGGGTTTATGTTCTAGCCTGATGTAGGATGGACCCCTCCCTTCTCCAGATGAACTCAATAATGATTCCTTTTTAACTTCAAAAGCTTTTACATTTATTAGAGGAACATCCAAGAACTTAGGAAGATCTAATTTAACATTCAACTCTTCATTCAGCAATAAAGGGGAACTATTCCTATTCCTATAAATGGGTTAGAGTCTTTGAAAGTCTGGGCTTCCACCAAAAAGGCCAGTCCCCTTGTGGGTTCCCAGTTCCATTTGGGTCATTCCAAACATGACCTCTACCAGGGCTCGTTCTTCCCTGATCCTTCTCTTCTACTCCCGGGTTTCTTTCTCAGCCCAGTATGAGGCTCCCTCTCTATTTACTCTCCATCTTCTACTGTCAGCCTCTTCTCTGAGAATCATCACTCTCCCACTTGTGGGTCTAAGGGTTTTCCATCCAGACCCATTCCCAGTCTGGTAGCAATATTCTGGGTCTTCCTTTATCTACTGCCTCCCCAGCCTCTGACATCTCCTTATATTCCCCTTGCTCTCTTGTCCAATCACTGGTTGTACTTTTCCTACTCTTTTTCTTATCCCTTCCCCCTCTATCTTCATTTCCTTCAGTAGATGCCCGATCTCCTCTACTCCCAATGGTGTCCGGCTGGGATCCTTTCCCACCACTCCTCTGGTTTTCTCTGCTCCTGCTCTCTCCTCCTCTCCTGCTTTGGGTTCACCAGCCACTCTGAGGGGGCAGATGGCACTTGGATGGCAAAGTCCCCCAAGCCCCTTGACTCAGCACAGTTACCCACTAGTATGTCTCTCCCAAATGTCAACTGCCCAACCCACCAGATAGTCACAGACAGGTCTCCTCCAGGAAGCCGCTCTGAGGGAGAATCATGTATTCTCTAGGAGAGATGGGGCCCTGTTTTCAGCGGCTCCATCTTTGTGGAACTATCTCCTGGAGAAGGTGCACATTTACCCCCTCCCCGTTAACATTCAAGATCCAATTGACGACATGGCTCTTCAGGGAAGCTTTCCTCACCAACCCTAGTTGAGCTGCTGAAGTCGTTCTCACATTTCTGTTCAGTTCAGTTATTGTTATCCTTATTTTTATGATTTATTTTCATTGAGTTTCATTTTTGCTTCAGTGCTGTTAGTCCTCATGTTTATGTTAAATTACATAATTCAGACATCAGTGGGTAAAATGAGCACAGGATGTGGTGGATTATGTATGGGGCCATGGTATGTTTTGATCCAGTCTACTGCAGTGTCTGAAATCTGCCCTCTGTCTGATAAGCTGGCTAAATGAGGACAGATTTCAAAAACTGCAATAGACTGGATCAAAACATGCCTCGGTTATGAGGCCAGATGTCCAGAATAACCAGAAATTGCTGGCTTTCTTATTTATTTTGATGCTGTCGAGGCAAAATTTAGGAGTAGAAGCTCTAGACCTCACTTAATTGAATGAATGGGCAGGTTTCCTAAGACAGCAAGGCTTGCTGGCCACATTTTGAGATACAGTAAGTGAGGAAAAGATGCCTTGCTGTCTAAAGTGGAGGCCCTCTGCCAAAATAGTTGAGTCCAAAGTCTAAAATGATATAACTATACCAGAAATTTCTTAGTTATATAAAGAGGTGCAAATGGCCTAAGCAGCAGTAATAAAATGGAGACCAACTGAGCAGTTCTTAAAAACCCCAGTGTTTTAAGGACCAGATTATAAATTACATCAACAAATAAGTGGCTCATGTCCTCTGTTTTTCTGAAATGATGTGGATGAAGGAGAACTTCTTCTCACCATTTCTGTTTTCTCCCTAAAAATGCCACCAGCCTCCCAAAATTCCTTTCCATGAAATAATAAACAGAACAGTCTAAAAAGTGCTGCAGAGTTTTGAATTTCTGCTAAAATTCCCTTGTGCTTCCCAGTAGAAGTACAGATATTCAGAGTGGAGTATAGCTTCAAGTCTCCAGATAGTGCACCTCTTTCTCACTAACTGGCACTTAAAATCAATAAATGCATTCTTAGATATTTGTAGGAGAAAGGATAAAGACAAACTTACAATTGTGAACAGATCAACAGCAAACTAACAAACATCTGACTTACAACAGAGTAAGGAGAGGGGAAGGAACATAGCAGAGAAGTGGAGCTCCCTTTGAATTCAGAAGTAGGAGGAAAAGATTGTTTAGTGCTGGGTAGATTGACAGTCACTCCAGACTAGAAAAGACCCTGCCAGTCATTCAAACCACAGGCAGCATGGAAAGTTGTAAAAGCGCCAACAAAAGGCAATCTCGTCTCTATAAGTACATAAAATCTAGAGTTTTAAACTACCTAATTCAGACATCAGTGGGTCAAATGAACACAGGACTTGGTGGCCAGCCATGGTAAGTGTGGATAGATGTGGTAGGTGAGTCAAATTCATTGGGACTCTTGCACATAGGGTTATGCACTCAAGCTGCTCTACACATTTACCTGGGAAGTAAGGCCACTGCAAACACTTAGCATAAGATAGGATCTTATGGTCTAAAGCCTGCATGCAGCATATCAAAATACTTTGCTTTCTTTTCCCCTGGGAGCTCTGAAGGAACACAGAACTGCTGCAAGAATAATTTAATTTAACAGTCTGAGGCAAGAGGACTTCTTTATGGAACAGAGAGGTTTGGCTCGTTGGCAGTAGAAGAGAGGCAATGATTGCTTTGAAGGGGAAAAGAAGAGTACAAAGTAGAAATATAGGACTGGTTCTGACCTAACAATTACAGTATCTATAGAGGAGTATCCAGTCAAAACATAGTCAAGAGGCAAAATCATGGGGAAATTTGTAGGGTGGTATTGAAGATCATGTTGGAATTTTATGTACAAACAAATATGCTGTCTGTAGTTTGAGTGACTGATGGGGAATTAAACCAATCATTCATTCCCGCTTTTGAAATTCAAACATAGCCTCTCTGGTGAGTGTTCTATCCCCCTCTTTCATCAGGTGGAGACAGTTAGTTGCTTTTGATCTGTTCAGTCAGTTGCTAATATGTGTGCAGTAAGAAATGCAAGATAAACGATTTCAAGCAACTGTAAATAAAGAAATCTTTATTTCTCTCCCCTACAAATGTCTCATAGTGAGTTATTGACTTTAAGTACCAGGGGTGAATTCTGGGTGATTTGAAGCTATTCTCTGTTGATCTCTGTACATCTGCCGTGTAGCAGAAAGAGACCGAGAGAGAAAGAAGACGAAATACTAACAATTCAAAACTATCCAACAGAAATCTGGAGCATGGGAGAGTTCTGGAAAGCAGATCATATGCCTCACTCTGTGGACATTCTTCTTGTAGAAAATTCCTTGTGTTTCAGCTGTACAAAGCAGTAGCAGTGCCATGCCTGGTGAGAAAAGTCTGGGCACCTCAAGATCCCACAGATTCTGCACTACACAGATAGCATGTTTGCCTTGATTGGCTGTTTCTCACTGATGCCATGAGACATCCCTAAGGGTGCCTGCTCTCACGGTGCACTCCTAGTCTAGAAAAGGAATGAGGAAGGAAGGGCAGGCCACTCAGAAGGAAAAAACTGGCACATGGGCTTGGTTATTAACAGAGGAGCCAAAGGGGTGGAGGCACTGGGGGAATCTGGGATCAAATACAAATTCAAATCTTACTGGATCACTTTGGCTGAAACTGCTGAGATATTCCCTCTCTCCTGCTGCCCTGAACTTCTTGGAAGAAACAGGGACATACTAATGAGATCAACAACAACGATGCATCCTTAGATATACCTCCGCTAAGAACTGTGCTCAGACTGGCCAGTTCAAGCTGAGGGTTTCTTGTTCTGCAGGCCAAGACTTCTGGATGGTCAACACTGGTATCCCATATTTCCTTTGCAAATGGCACACAAAGACAAACTCTCCTGCCTTCTCCTCTCAACTGGGGTGATTTCACTGTGCCACTATGCTCCTGCCATTGTATGATCCAAGGCTTAGATCTAGATTCCCCCCACCCCTTCTCATCTTTTCCTCCTAAACCAGGAATACGGTATAAGAGATAAAGGTTAAACCTTTCCGCTCCATAACAATGCTCCTCATTCAAGGTCCCTTTGGGGAGAAAGGAGGCATAAAAATAAGTTGTTGTTGTTGTTGTTGTTGTTTGTCAAGAATATTCTTGTGAGTCAGTTTTTCAACTTGCAATTAGAGATATAGACTCCAGCTGTGGACTGAAGCAAGCTCGGTAAAATGGCCTTGACAGGAAGACTGGTGTCCAAGGACATTGGAAGCGTAGCTCAGAAGCGTGGATGAGAGAAGCACTGTGACATGTGATGTGAAAGTAATGAATTGATTGGAAAGAAAAGCTATATATACCTTATGTATTGCAATATGTTCTTGCTGTTTAGCCAGGGCTGTTTAGCCAGTAAGCCTGATGTGTTGGCTGTGATAAGGAAGAGTAGCAGGATTGTTTATGCTACTGGATGTAAGTCTGGAAACCAAATGGAACCTGTATATATTTTGTAAATAGACTGCAATAGCAAACCAGCAACGGAGTCTGTCATATTTTTGCCTCTAATCCTTGACATTGCTGCAACATTGCTAACTGAGGTTAGCTCCTCATACATTCCTTGACAGTTGTTGTTGTTGTTGTTGTTGTTGTTGTTGTTGTTGTTGTTGTTGTTGTTGTT
>JAHTLZ010000254.1:243709-257289 GCA_023846285.1 Phrynocephalus versicolor | reverse complement strand
AATAAAATAAAATAAAATAAAATAAAATAAAATAAAATAAAATAAAATAAAATAAATGAAGGGTGCTGAGCCTGCAAAGGGCAAAGGCCCTCTGGCCATATTGACCCCTGCTTCTCTCCCAGTCAAAAACTGGGGTGAAGCCCAGCCAGCCAGAGGGGAGATCTTCCCTGAAAATAAAGCCCGTTTCTCCTCCTTGCAGTTACATGACTTTAGCAAACACCAGTTTGGAGACCGACCCTTAAGAGGAGCCGTGCGCAGTTCCACCCTCATTAAGATCCAATTAAGGAAAAAAGCCTTCCAGCGGGAAGGATGCGGCCGAGTCCCCCTCCCCGCAGAAGAAACATCTATTGCACCCAGCTTGAAACGGCAAGTTAAAAGTTCCGAAGCAGCTACAAGGGTTTCCTTTGGCCTCCACTAATCAAGGCTGTGCACAATCTAGGTTGCTTGTCGTCCTCCCCCCCCTTTTTCTTTTTAATTAATTAAAAAGCAATGAGGCTGCAGCTGTAACGAGGGGCTAGGGGAGCACGCGGTTCGTTCGGACGCAAAGTAATGTACCGTTGAAGAGGCTACATCGCCAGAACGATTGCTAAATTAAAACTCCTCTACAAAGCCAACGCCATTTCCTCGGAGCTCGCAATCAATGTCATTATCGGAAGGGACGATCAGCTTCGAGCTCAAGCAGGGCCTGGGGGGGGGGGAGGAATCGTCTCTCATTTGCCCTAACAGAGTCATTATGATAAATTATGAGAGGGCCTGGAGCGTAATTATTGATGCCGCCAGCCCATCTGCACTCCGACGCCATTAGATTTCTGAAGAGAATATCGCCCCGAAGCCCCCGCCCGAAAGGGTCGGGGGTGGGGGGGAACGTTTCCAAGAACTCTGCTGGGGCTGAACCGCTGCCTGTGGGAAAACCACACAGGACCAGCCACAAACCCCCACCACAAAGAAATGTTTCCCACTCCCAAGATGGCCCCAGAACACCTGTGTAAGCCATGTGAGGCCCTGGGCACAAGCGATGGCCGTGGGGGGGGGGGGCTGGACCGGAGGAGCGTTTTGTGCTCCCCAGCAGGTGCTCCCGGCCTTAGCACCCTGGCTAAACACGCACCAGATTGATTCCCCTCCCCCCCCCCGACGACAATCCTTGCTTGGCCATCCTGCTCATAGAAAGCTTCTCTGTCTTTCAATGGTTGGCAACTGGCAGCCCCTGGCCCACTTTGTCCAGCCGCCAAGCACGGCAGCTGCACAAGGTCAAAGCCTCCTGATACCAGTAATCACAGCAGAGAAGCCAGCTGTAGCCGTGCCCCTTGGTGGACCCTCTTAATCCCCTGAGCAGGCTCCCCTCTGGTCTGCTTCCCCACCTGCCTACAAGCAGGCTCAACGGACAAGACCACCCATACGAAGGTGACCTCCACCAGCGCTCACCCTTTCCCCAGCCACGGCCGGCTCCAGGAAGGTGCCAGCCCCACCCAGGGCTCCTGCTGTGTATGTGGATCCCCGAGTCCTTCCCTTGCGTTTTCCGCAGGGAGGAGGTGAGGAACACGCAAGAGGCCCCGGCCATCCCTGGCACGCACCCAACCTTTTCACCCATGGCATATGGTGGCACTTGGGCAGTGCAGCATCTGGAAGGGAAAATGACCGTTTGGCCATTTCTCCTTGGCTTGTCTGACAGCCCTGCCCTGGCGGTGGGCCTTCTCCCCAAAGGGCATCAAACCCTCCCCCTCTTTTGCCTGGCTCTAGGCAGCTGGCTTCTGCTCTTCTCTCTTCCGTTCCACTTGTGGTGGACGTTCACACTGTAAGATTCGATGGACACGGACAGACACACGCTCCACACAGAGTCTTGCCCGTGCCTTTCTGCAAGTCTTGTGAAACTTGTACGGCTTGTGCTCCGGTTGCTGTGTAAGGGAAGAGGATCCTGTCCTTTGCCTGCGCAGTTGCCTACCCCCCCTCCAGACCTAAATCAATCGATCAATAACGGCCCAATTCCTGTTTCTGAGATCTACTGGCTTCAGTGGGATTTACTTGAGTGGCATCTGGTCCTGCAGCATTTATTTCGATTGGTCTACTACTCCCAGCCTTAAGCGGGGACAGGTGTTGGGCTTGATGGCCTTGTAGGCTCCTTTCGACTTCACTATTCTAGGGTCCTACTTTCCAGCAGCGGACTCACCAATAAATGATGGTGCCGGAGACTCTTTTCTTGCAATGCAATTGATTTCCTACTGCTGACCAAGCCGGGGCTGACAACCTTGACTCCCTGAATCTATGCTCTCTTCCCTAGAAACAGATCCTTCTGGTGACATTAGGAATCATCCGAAACTCTAGCAACTGCTAGCCTTTCTCGGCAACGCAGTAAGATTGGAAGAGGGGTGGGGGAGAGGTCGGAGGCAACAAAGAAGGTGACAATGAATTAACTTATTCCATTTAACCGGAGAAAAAAGGAAAATGCCCACTTTGCATAGCGCAAAAGCAAAATAACCTTGTTACTATGGAGCTCAGAAATAATTTGTTAAAGAAATGTGAAATGAATCTTTGTAAGTGAACGGGCTCCCTTTGTGCAGGGGTTTCTGCCAGCCGCAAAGAGCTAGAAAGAGCCATCAAGGGGAGCTACCTATTAGCTGTCAATTTAGAAAGTCTTCGGGAGGCGAGCTCCAAATCTCCAGCGATATCTTTGCAACCCCCTCTTAATCTTCTCTGTAACACCTGTGTTAAGCCAACCCGCTTTTCCACCCAGCTTTTTGCAAGTGCATCTCAAAAGAAATAAGCCATGTCAGGCAGTGCACGAGCTAAACATTTTTTTTTCTGGAAAGGAAATTAAACTGCCTCGCAGAGGGGAAAATGTACAGACACCTTCAGGGAGCGTATTTCATACCAGACAACAGGTCAGTATGGAAGAAGGCAAGTGTACATCTTGGCATGGCTTGTTTTATGAAAGACAAGTGTTCTCACCAACATAATTCCCCACCACCACCAATGACAAGGATCCTTCCTCCAGAGTTGCTTTCTTTGTTCAGTCAGAAGCAATCCAGTGAGGCTTTTGGAGTGGAAGGATTAGCTGACAGGGGACGCCCAAATGTGTTCACATTCACTATGTGTTTGGAGGGCTGATAAATCAGAGAATCTTACAGTTGGAAGAGACCTCCAGGACCATTCAGTCCAACCCCCTGCCATGCAGGAACCCTCATCACAGTATTTCCGACAGATAGCCTCTGCTTAAAAACCTCCAAAGAAGGAGACTCCACCACCCTCCTTTGGGGAAGCATATTATTCCACTGCCGAATAGGTCTGTCATGAAGTTCTTCCTAATGTTCAAATGGAATCTCTTTTCCTGTAGTTTGAAACCATTGCCCCGAGTCCTAGTCTCTGAAGCCATGGAAAACAAACCTGTTCCCTCTTCAATATGACATCCTTTCAAATATTTAAACATAGCTATCATATCCCCCCTCAGCCTTCTTTTTGAAAGGCTAAACATTCCCAGTTCCCTAAGCCGTTCCTCATAAGACATTTCCTCCAGATCTTCAATCATCCTGGTTGCCCTCCTCTGTACCCGCTTGAGGTTGTCAACATCCTTTTTTAAACTGAGCCGCAAAGAACTGGACACAGTATTCCAGGTGGGGGTTTGACCAGTCGCCCCCTCCCCCCGGGGTCAGAGGCCTGACCCTGTCTACTATGGCTCCCCCTCCCTCAGCAGCCACAGCTCAAGGGACGTTGCATTTTGAGCTGTCCTCTTCTCAGAGCTCAGAGGGCCACAGTTCCTGATTCTGCTATTTCAGAAGAAATTCCTGATGCCCCTTCTACAGCAGAAGAGTCCTACTCAGGACTCTGCTGCCAGCAGTGGTCATATCCAGGGTTGACTACTGCAGTTCTCTCTATGTGGAGCTTCCCTCAAGGCTGACCCAGAAGCTACAGTGACTCTAGAACGTGGTAGCCAGAGTGGTGGCTGGTCTGAGCAAATCTGACATCATTCCAGTTTTGGCTTGTCTACACTGGTTCCCCTGTGTGCTCTGGATCACATTCACGGTTTTGAATCTATAGGTTCACATAGACTTTGTGTTTAGAACTACTTATAACCTTGTAGCTTTAATGCAATGTTGTCTATTAATGCTGTAAGATGTCCCTCAAGTCCTTGTTCTCAAATACTTGAACATGTCTTAATTGTACTGGACTGTATATTGTCCATCCTTACTGTAAGCCTCCTTGGGTATTTTCCAAGGAGAAAGGCGGGGTAAATATACTCTAAAATAAATAAATAAATAAATAAATAAATAAATAAATAAATAAATAAATAAGCTCACACATAAAGCCTTTCAGGGTTTGGAACCATGCTAGTGGTTGGAGCGTCTCTCCCTGGCATCATCTGCCAAACCCAACAATCTTCTCAGCTGCCAGTGGATCTATGCCTCCCTCCCTTCCTCCTAATGCCCAGAAGGCCGCTTAAATCACTGTTCTTCAAGGAGCCCTTCCATAAGAACCCTGCCTGATGCTGCCCCCCCCGCCGCTTTCATAGAGGGAAAAATGCATTATATTGTTGCTCCTTTGATGGTTTTACGGTTGCTTAATAGTGTCTCACATTTTTATCTTCCTCTGTACTTTGCTTGTTGCGACCTGTACCGAATGATGCATTACGCTAATGGGGCAGTATATAAGCCTAATGAAATAAATAAATAAAATAAATTCTGGCTGTTGTGGGGTTTTGGGGCTGTTTGGCCTTGTTCGGGAATTTTTTTCTTCCTGACGTTTCGCCAGACTCTGAGGCCGGCGTCTTCAGCTCAGGGAGCTCTGCCTCCACACCACAAGCCCTGGGTCCGTTCCACCTTAGCTGGCCAGCCTTTGGGTAAGGCTTCCGTGGAGGGCTGCTCTCCAGCAACCAAGCCAAGAAGCTCCTCAGGTAACAAACTGACCGCACACCCATTACGACCACAACACCCAGCCAAAGCTGCTGCAATCTACACCAGAGGAGAGACTGCCCACCGAATTTAAATTATAAATCCTCAGGGGCGCTGTTATTGTTGTTTTATGGAAGAAAGAGAAAGAGAGACAGAGAGAAAAGCCAACATTCCAGACGTAAACGGAGGGATGGGAAACGACGGCCCTCTATCTAATAAATAACAGTGGCTCCCAATCTTGGGTCTGCCAGATGTTCTTGGACTGCAATTCCCAGAAGCCTTCACCACCAACTGCGCTGCCCAGGGTTTCTGGGAGCTGCAGTCCAAGAACACCGGGTGACCCAACAAGGTAGGTCTTCGATCAGTGGTGGCGAACCTTTGGCACTCCAGACGTTTTGGACTACAACTCCCACAGTCCTTTGTCATTAGCAATACAGACTTGGAATTCTGGGGGTTGTGGTCCAAAACATCTGGAGCGCCAAAGGTTCGCCACCACTGTCTCAGATGCTGCCCCGGCTCGATCTCAAGAGAAATAAAATGGAAGAAGTGCCGAAGGACCTCCAGCCGTCCCTGGTTGCCATTTCACAAGATGCTGGAGATGCCAGCCTGTGCAGTGCACACCCTCTTGCTGATACCTGGTCGCATGAAAGTAATTCTGCTTGCAAGAGCAGAAACAGCAAATCAGCGGCAGGGAGTTCTGGAAAACTAAGAAGACTTGACGGCAGCCCCCATCTTGGCATGAAGACACCCTCGGCGCCCAGTAGCGACGGACAAAACCGTCTATCTGTGGCAGCAGCCTCCACCTCTGGGTTCCTGTGAGCCTGCGATCCATCCTGGTCTCTCTTCTTCCTGCACTCAGCCGTCCTCAAGCACCACACAAGGCCCCTGCTCTGAAACGCCAGAGGAAGCTGAGGACCCAGCGGGCTGCAGCCTCCCCAGATACGTGGCTGCCAATTGCTCCCACCTGCCTCCTTCCCTCTCCAACAGTAAACTGGAAGGCAAAATCACTAGACTTGGCGACGGCCCTCTCATTATCTAATGTAATCAGAAGGCAGGCACACGGGGCCCGGGGCACAGCTTTCCTGGGCCAGACGGCAGCGATATTTAATCATCGATGTTTAGGCCACCTGCAACTGTTCTGCTGTGCCTGATAAAAGTTTATGGGTCCTGGGGTTCTTTGCGTGCCAACAGGTGCTGCGGCACATGGTGCCTCTTCTGACAGGCACAGTGCCCGGCCGGCCCTGACAGAGCCACACCGAGCAGCGAGGGAGCGCTGCTATTTCGTTCAGCAGGGAACAGATGAAATGTTGAGGAAAGAGATAGGTATCCAGGACAACTGAGTGGAAAAGCAATTACTCTGGCTGGCTCAGGAAATTGGAGCCGGGGGGGGGGGGGCAGGGAGGGCGCAGGGGGGCGCAGGAGGCCAGGCTGCCCCCCCCTTTGCCTTCTTTCTGCAGGTAAGCAAGGACCTTTCTCTTCAGGCAGGATTTCCCTGAGTGACCAGCTGCCTGGAAGGATTTTTTTTAAATGGATGACTCTTTTTCACTGCTCTGAATGCAATTTCTGATGCTGCTTTTTTTTAGCATTTCTCAGATGCTAATGGTGCTGGTAGAGCACTGGGTCTCTTATTCACCCAGGACTGCATGCAAGGGAACCCAAGCAAAAGAGATCCAGAAAATTGCGACAAAGCACATTAACTCACACGTAAGGCTGACTGGTCCTGGAGGAGACTTTTGAGAATCCAATGGACAGCAAGGAGATCAAACCTATCCATCCTGAAAGAAATCAACCCTGAATGTTCACTGGAAGGTCAGATTTTGAAGCTGAGGCTCCTGTACTCTGACCACCTCGTGAGGAGAGAGGAGTCCTTGGAAAAGTTCCGGACGTTGGGAAAGACTGAAGGGAAAAAGGAAAAGGGGACGGCAGAGAATGAGATGGTTGGGCGGTGTCATCGATGCAACCAACATGGATTTGACCAAACTCCGTGAGGAGGGCCTGGCATGCTCTGGCCCATGGGGTCACAAAGAGTCGGACACAACTGAACAACTGAACACCAAGGTTGACTGGGAAAGAATGACAGGCAGCAGCTTAAACAACCTGGCCATCAGTCGTCTTCCATGGGGGACAGGGCAGCCTTTCTGAGCTGCAGCTTAACCCATTTGGAAGTGGTGGGGGGCAACTTTGCATCAGCTCAGGTTTGCAGTTGCTCAGTGTGAGGCCACCCATAACCAGCCAGAGGTCTTAGACAAGGGACACATCCCAGACCCCACTTTTTCTTAAGCTTCTCCTTGTAATTGTTCTTAAAAGGGTTCGAGAGGTGGCTCTGATGCCCTCTAAAGGTTCCTCCTGCACATGCATGCTAGTTGGTATTCAAGCCGAAGAACCAGTGTCGTGCATGTCCATGGCCGTGTGCCTGGCATGGCTGCAAGAAAACACTGTTTCACCTTCCCACTTTTTTACGGCAGTACCTGTTTATCTACTTGCATTTACATGCTTTCGAACCGCTAGGCTGGCAGGAGCTCACTCCACTGCCCTCTAGTGGCCATTTAAAAAACAGGGAGCCCTGGGGAGCTACCAAAGCTTGCCAAAATGCCCCCCCATCCCGTGTCCCAGGGCAAAGGGAACACGCTGAGCCAATATTTTTATTTAAAGAAAAATATATTCAATTTCAGGGATGTGGAGGCCCACCTTTGGGTTCTGGAGGCATACCCAGCAGTTGGGTACATGCTTCGTTTGGGGGTGACATCAATCAAGCCATGCCACAAAGCCTCCTAGACAACCCAAGCCATTTCCCTCAACCCTTGCTCACAGGTTCATCCGCCATGCAACCAAAGGTCCCTGTACGGCCAAAGCCACAAGCAAGTGACCGGTATGGAGCCACCTCCAGAGGAGACCTCTTCCACTGGCATGCATCATTCTGAACCATGGAATACAGTATCAGGATGGGGGAGAGGCTCTCCATGGTAGGAAAGACACCCCCACCCCCAAGATGGAACTGTTCCAATGAGTGCTGCAGAAGGTCTGCACAAGTGCAGAACAAACCACCTGAGGAAGAGAAAAGGAAGGCAATGGATAACGGCTGCCACTGAGTAATACCCAGACGGTGCTTTTGCAAATAAGAAAATAAATAAAATTCTTCCTTCCAGCCCTGCCAAATCTAACTTGCAAAAACCTCATCTGACTCAAAATGGGGGGGGGGGAGAGGAGGAGGGGCAGCAAAGATTTGATATATGCTTCGATAGATGCAAACTCTTCCCCGCTCCCCACCCCCGGCAACTCTCACTGCAGGAGTCTCCGTTTCTAAAACCAGAAGACGAGGGAAAAATATGAGCAAAATCAATCTTCTTTTCCAGACGAGCTGCTGAAACAAGCAGGCTCGGTGAAATACAGCGCAGCATTACATTTTATAATGTCTTGCATGGCACATGCAAATTGCATCAAAAATACTTAGAATTAAATAAAAGGGTAATAAATAACAGCAAACCACAAGAAAACCGAGGAAATAAAGACAGGAGAGAAATGAATGTTTTCACTTGGGATTAGCAAGAAGATGAAGAGTTGGCATAAAAGACAGGGGGTGCACGAACCAGAACGAGGGAGGGCAGGTGCAGAGAGAGACGGGGTGGGGGGGGGAGAGAGAGAAAACCGAAGGAAGGAAGGTCATCTCTAGATTCTGCAGAGTGCTTCATGTAAAACAAAGCTAGGAAGGATCTTCCTTGCACTTCAACAGGGCTCACAAACCACAAAGCACACACACACACACACACACACACACACACACAGAATTTTTGTTATGGCTGGTGGCTGGTTTCCTGTCCTCTGACTTTATAATTACGCTGATGATATTTCAGGGTTTTCTTCAGAGCAGCCAAAATTTTTGAACTGGGAAGTATAAGTGGGAGGGAGGTGGTAGTAGTCATTTCGCAAACGAAATTAATACACTAAGGTTACACCTAGAGATGGGCACGACTCAAAAAAATGGTGTTTCGTTTGTCGTTTGTCGTTTAGGGGGTCCGTTTTGGTTCGTTTTAGTTTTTCGTGAATTTTTGCCAAAAAAAATCGTTTTCGTTTCGTTACGTAACGAAACAAAAAACGAAAACGAAAAATTGCTGTTTCGTTAGCATTCATTACAGTTCAATGTATTTGCCGCAACGAAAACGAAACGCACTACAAAATTTTTGGTGTTTCGGTTCGTTTCGTTTCATTTTGGAGACAAAGGTCGTTTTTCGTTTCGTTACGTAACGAAACGAAAAAAAACCGAAAAAGAAAAAGAAAAATTGCTTGTTTCGTGCCCATCTCTAGTTACGTCTGCCCTTTAGGGTTACATAAAAATGAACACTTGAGGGTTTACAGTAGCAAACAAGGAGGCGGTGTGTAAGAGATCCCACTGCCGGTTCAGTCCTTTTTCCATCTCATGGCTTCCCTTCCCAAACTTCAGAGGCATCAATGTCCTCCCGAATCCCTTGTCCCTGCTGGGGAGGAGTGAAGCCTTTGGACAGGCGTGATTGGAAACCACAAGGAGCACTCCAGTGACTGAGAGAAGCTGCTGCCTCCAAA
Organism: Phrynocephalus versicolor; assembly: GCA_023846285.1. NCBI lineage: Eukaryota > Metazoa > Chordata > Lepidosauria > Squamata > Agamidae > Phrynocephalus > Phrynocephalus versicolor. The sequence goes on along the minus strand of JAHTLZ010000254.1, from coordinate 247,852 downwards.
GGCCTTCTCCACGGAAATCAATCTAGCCGAACCTCCCTTAAATGAGAATGTCTCCCCTGTAACAATTCTGGGCTTCCCACTGATCTGTCGGATGAAGAACACGTTTGCTGAAACTCCTTTGCCAACAAATGGATCAGAACTGTGTGATACGAACACGAGTTGAGTTGAGTCGGCCCAGATTCAGCTCCCCAAGTGCGGTTACGTCCACGAGGGAAGGGCCAACAAAACCAACTCCAATGGCTAGCTGGAAAACAAAGTTGTCAAGGTGTCGGTGAAGATTCTCTGTTATCCAGGTGAGTTTATCTAAAAGCTGAGTCATGGTGACTGGACTTGTTTTCCTTATTGAATCTCTCAAGAAAAGAAGTCCAGTTGCCATGACTCAACTTCTAGAGAAAGTTGTCAAGGTTTCCAACAGGAAAGGGCAGATTCCAGCGTAAGGTCCACAGGCGCCCCTGGCTACTGGCCACAAAGGCGCCCATTGCCACATGCCGCTCTTCCAGTTGTTTCCACTGCCTTCAGTGGTTCCCTGATGCCTTCAACCCTTCTTGGCGTGATTGTCTTTTCCAGAAAATCTTGGCTTCTCACGATGGGCCCAAAGTAGGACAGCCTCCATTTCATCCTTTTCACCTTCCGAGATAGTTCAGGCTTCGTTTGATCATGGACCCACTTGTCTGCCTTTCTGGCTGTCCAGGGTACCCACAAAACTCTGATCTAGTCATATATATTTTTCCCGTCAGCTTTCTTAACTGTCCAGCTTTCGCACCCATAGCCGGTGGCCTGAAACGCAAGAGTGTGGATGACTTTGGCCTTGGTCTCTAATGACACATCCTTAGCGTGGGTGATTTTGCCTAATTCTTTTCCTGCTGCCCCAGTGAGTCTTCTACTGATTTCTTGGATGCACTCTCTACCTGGATTGATGACTGAACAAAGACATACAACACCTCTAACTACTTCAGTTTCTTCACTGTCAGCGTGAACGTTGTGTAGTTCTTCTGGAGTCAAGAGTTTTGTCTTCTTAACATTTACCTGCAGCCTCCCTTCTTTTTTTTCACTTGCACTAATATTCATTTCTACTCATTATGCCTTCTGCTTTCTGATGTTTCCTCTACTAGTTTTCACTTCTCTTTCAACTGAATCTAGTCCAACTTTCCATATCTCTTCTGGATAAAATCCACCCTTGTCTGACACTTTTGCCTACAGGAAATCCTCCTGTCTCTTCATAACCATGTTTTGTAATATTGTTTTGTTTAGTTTTTGTTACCCCACCATCCCTCTTGCTGGGAATATTTGAGGACTATTTATGGGAATATTTGAGGACTATTTGAGGACTATTTGTTGTTTTTAATCTGTTATACTATTTTTTGACTTGCTTACTATGTTCTCTTGTCTTGTGAACTGCCCAGAGTTCCTGTGGGAAAATTGGTGTGGTTAATAAGTGCAATAATAAATAAATACTGTCTCTAATGTTTCTTGGATGTATATTGTCCTTCAGTACTATAAACCACCTTGGATCCTCTCCAAGGAGAAAGGAGGGGTACAAATATTGAATCTGGCCCATGGGACCAATTGCAGACCCTGGACTCACATACTCTCTCTCTCTCTCTCTCTCTCTCTCTCTCTCTCACACACACACACACACACACACAAACACACCTGTTCAAGAGCAAGCAAGCCAGCCAGTCTCTGAGGTTGCTTCTATTGCTGAGGTAGGCTGTGTCACTTACCCCTCTCCACACACACACCGGCCCAGATGATTGGTGCGCTGGCTAGTGGGGCAGTTCAAAGTGGGAGGGCCGCGGCAAAGTACCCCGCTCCCCCCACCACCACCCAGATGACTGGGGTTCCAGCTGCAGCCGAGTGAGGCACTTTAAAATGGGAGGGCCCCAGTAAGGTCCCCCACTCCCTCCATGGCCCCGAGGCCCTGGCCCTGCTCCTCCTCCACCCTGCCCGCCTGCCTTCCTTGCATGGCCACCACCACCATGTTATTATGGTTGTGAGGAAGGACGTGGGCAGGTGGAGGCAGCGCCGGCCAGCCGTCCAAGCGGAAGCAGCACCGGCCGTGGACTGATGGAGGGAGGGACAGCAGGTGACTGACGGGGAAACGGAGCAAATTCCCACCCACCCAGAACCCTCCGAGATGCCGCCTTGCTCCGTGGAGGGAGGGAAGGGAGCCTAACCATGGCCAGAGGTGAAGGCCGCCGCTTCCACCGGGTTAGAGAGCAACTAGGAGGAAGGTGGTAGCTCAGAGGACTAAGGCACCGAAACTGTAGACTGCAAAGTCGGCAGCTCGACGGTTCAAATCCCGGGTGCCACGCAGCGGAGCGAGCTCCCGCTGATAACCCCAGCTCCTGCCAACCTAGCAGTTCGAAAGCATGTAAATGCAAGTAGATAAATAGGTACCGCCGTAAAAAGCAGGAAGGTAAAACAGTGTTTCCTTGCAGCCATGCCGGCCACGCGGCCATGGACTTGCACAGCACTGGCTCTTCTGCTTTGAATACGGAGATGAGCACCGCCCCTAGAGTCGGACACGACTAGCACGCATGTGCGGGGGGGGGGACCTTTACCTTTACCTTAGGAGGAAGAAGAGGTAGTGGCGGAGAAAGAAGAGTGAGTAGGCTGCGGGTGTCTTTGGGCAGGCCTTCCTGCCTCCCCTGCCTCCTTCGCAGCCCTTGTTCCCTTCCTTGCTTGTAGCGCACCAGGGCAGGCCAGGGCAGGAGAGGAGGTGGATTTCCCTCCCGGGGCGCAGTGAGGAGCACAACACCAGTCATTTAAAACAAGAGTGAGGAAAAGGAAAGGTAAAGCCTCAAATGGCTGCCTGGAACCCAAATCTCAGTGTTCTGTCCAAAGGTGGGGGGGGGAACCCATGAAGTGCACCTGTAGCAGGACTTATTAATTCCACGGTGCCTCCTATCGTTCCCTCTTTGCCTGTGTTTCGGTAACAACTGTCCTCTGTTGAACAGGGCAGTAACGACACACAGGCGAGGCATGGCAGAACATCTGTCTTAATATTTTAAAGAAAGAATTACATGAGCAAGATAGTGCATGTCATATTCAGCAATCCTGCACCACCACCTGCCTTGTACATTTCCCCCCTGCGAGAGGATAAACAGACAGAAACATCCAAACTCCATAAAAAGACGGTCACCTTGGTTACAGCAACATTCACCATTCCTTTTTTTTTTTCCCCCAACGGGGAAGGGTTAAGAGTCTGACAGAACAATCCTTACTAAAGTGCCAGAGACCAAGTCCAAGCAGAAGGAAACACAGAAACCAGCCTCTGAAGCCACAAGACTTGGATATGGAACTAAATTCCTAGCTCTTACTGACTGCCTCGGAAGTCGGATGAGGACCTTTCAAGGCCATGTAATGAGCTGTAGCCACTGTTTTGCAAGACATGTGTTGCCTGTGGCAAAGTGATATTTGTCCGGACCTCTTGGGAGGATGCCACAAAGCAGGCCACCCTATGGTGGAGCAAGGCGAAGAAGGCTGAGATTCCTCAGTCCTACAGCCATAGGCGAGATGAAGAAGGATTTAGGCCAGTGGTGCCCAAACTTCGGCCCTCCAGATGTTTTAGACCACAACTCCCATAGTTCTTTGACATTGGCAATACAGTTTTGGAATTCTGGGAGTTGTGGTCCAAAACATCTGGAGGGCCAAAGTTTGGACACCCCTGGTTGAGGCCCTAGGGAGGTGTTGGCGAAGCCTATGGCACGTGGGCCAAAGGTGGCCCTTGAAGGAGCCCTTTCTGTGGGCACCCGACATCGCCCCTTCACAGCCAGCCGCATTCAAGTTAAAGTGCTGTACTGGCACTTTGTGGGAAATTAGTGGGTTTTGAATCGCAGTTTGGGCACTTGGTGGTCTCTAAAAGGTTCACCATCACTGCCCTAGTGTCTATGACTGTGTGTGAGGAAAAGGTTGACCATACAGACTGGGGGGGGGGGGGGGGGGATAAAAACCTGCCTACTTGTAGGTATGTGTGTATGTTTTCGGTTTTCCCTCAAGAAGGGTTAGAAGAAACCTAAACATTTTGGCTTCTTCAATTCCATCAAATAGACAGTCAGGTTATTCTGTCTTTCCCTCCTTTTACACCCAGAACATCTATCTATCTATCTATCTATCTATCTATCTATCTATCTATCTATC
>JAHTLZ010000254.1:221410-237299 GCA_023846285.1 Phrynocephalus versicolor | reverse complement strand
GTGTGTGTGTGTGTGTGTGTGTGTGTGTGTGTGTGTGTGTGTGTGTGCGTATGCACACCTCGGCGTGCAATTGGGATTACAGTATAGTACAGTACTTTCCGTTTGCATATGTAGAAGCATGAAACGGGTGGGGAGGACAAAATCACCAGCATCAGCTCATCCAGCCCTTTGCTGCCCATGGAGGGGATGCCCAGCCAAGCCCTTCTCTCGGAGAGGGACACCCACCCTCTTGTTAAGAGCATCCAGCAAAGAAACCCCCACCCCCACCCCCCATGAGTCCGTCCATCCCATTGCCCGAGGGATGCTCCACTCTCAGGCATTCTAAAGGAGGTAGCTCCATTTGAGAAACCAAGGACAAGAGCTCGTGTTGGCCCCTTTGAAACAAATAATCACCTGTTCCGCTTTTCTATTTGGTTTTTGTGATGGCTACACGACTCCTCAACTTGTTTTGCTTCAGTATTTCAAAGTGAGCCTTAAAACCTAAGATACGAAGTACCCTTGTTAGTAGCAGATCAATCACGACTTTGTTCCTTTGATAGGTTGTTTCTTCAGGATTTCCTCCATAATGAATGGCAGGCCTTGGGTAGCGCTATGAAATTTCTGCTGGAATGCAATCAAGACCGGCACTTTTGAGAATCTTGTTTCCTTTTTGCTTCTGATAGATTTGTACACATTATCTTTGCTGTTTGCTTCGGATTTGTCTAAAGCAAGCAGGCTCAGGCCTTTTTCACCTAGAGCAGAAGTGGTTTGGAATGCCAGAAAAAAGTGTTATCTAAAATTAATGTTGGGAAGTAGCTAGAAAAGTTATTCATTGCTTCTGAACACTGTGGATAAAATCCAGTTGCTCAGCACAAGGAATCTCATGATGTCCAGTCTCTTCCTAGCTGGCAAATAAGTCTCCTCAGAGGTTGTGGGTAGACACGGGCACGACTCGGCGAAATTGTCGTTTCTCTTTTCGGATATCGTTATCGGGTTTTCCCCCACCACCATCCGCAAAGCCATTCTTTATTGTTCAGTCTGGTTACCTGTGTTAGATTGTTTTTAAACTGTTTAATTGTTTTAACTCGATAGTTGTTACTAGCATTCTTTTGTTGTGAACCACCCGGAGTTCCTTCAGGAAAACGGGCGGTATATAAGCCTAATAAATAAATAAATAGGTAACGATAACGGTAACGAGAATTACTCCGCTCTAGCTCGAAACCGACCCGAAAAAAGAAAAATTGGCTCGGGGTTGTCGTTGTCATTAATGGCATCACGGCGATCGCGCGATGCCATTGCCGACAACAGCAGAACAGAAAAAAAGTTTTTTAAAGTTAAAAAAAAACCCGATTCCCGGCCAAAAAAGCAGGCGAAAATATGCCTGCCTGAGGACACCTACCAGAGAGGTGGTTTCTGGGGGGGGGTCCCCGCCCCCCCCCCCCCCTGTCCGTGGCTGGGCCCCCCCGGCTGGGGGGGGGGGGGCATCCTCGTCGTATCCCATGCGGTGGGGGGGGATCCAAAATGGCGACCGCAAGATTTATTTTTAAATCGTGGTCCAAAAACCCACTAAAGCACAACAGAAACATGTGAAAAATAGGTAATTTAAATGCCTGAATTTTTATAGTAGCAGCAGTGGGTTTTTCTTGCAATAAAACGTCTCCATTTATTTTATTTTATTTTTATTTTTTTACACCTGCGCATGCGCAATGATGGGCTGGGGCCATGCAAATTTTTGACCCATTCCACCAATCACATGGCCAGGTTTTGACTGAGACTTCTGGATGTGCTAGAGGGCATAAAAAGCCCACTAACCCTAACCCTAACCCATACGCCAGTACACTGTCCTTCTTAGTGGGTCAGAGGCACCCAGAGGTGCAGCCCACTAACCCACCCTAACCCTAACCATAAACCTAAGCCTGGCCCTTACCCTAACCCCATGCTCTGGGAAGTCAAATCGCGCTAAATCGCGGTTGAAACGACAAACAGAAACGACAAATTTTTGAAAATTATTGCGACAAACGGAAACGACCCGAAACGGACCCGTTCCAACAAATGACAACTCAAAACGTCATTTTTTCTGGTCGTGCCCATCTCTAGTTGTGGGAGGTATGTGCACAAGCACCAAGCCAGCATTGTGTGCGCGCACACGCCTGGGAATCCCAGTGAGGGCTCTTGGTTTGCTAGCTAAGAAGAACAGGCGTAGGTCAAGCCAAAAGATTACAGCCAGTGGACTGCTTATTAAAAGTAGCTTAAATGTAATAGCATCCTTTGTTCCTCCAGATAAATAACCAGTGGAGGTATTGCAATTGCTTTTAGCTGTGTGTGTTTTTTCTGTCCGTTTATCTTATGATGGCTTGGTGAACTCTGATCAAGGCCTAGGGGCCAGTGTCATAGAATCCTAGAGTTGGATGAGACCTCAAGGGCCATCCAGTCCAACCCCCTGCCATGCAGGAACCCTCATCGCAATAACCAACAGATGGCCATCCAGCCTCTGCTTAAAAACCTCCAAAGAAGGAGACTCCACCACCCTCCGTGGCAGCATATTCCACTGCCGAACAGCTCTAACTGTCATGATTCATGAAGTTCTTCCTAATGTTCAAATGGAATCTCTTTTTCTGTAGTTTGAAACCATTGCCCCGAGTCCTAGTCTCTGAAGCCATGGAAAACAAACCTGTTCCCTCTTCAACATTATATCCTTTCAAATATTTAAACATGGCTATGATATTCCCTCTCAATCTTCTTTTTGTAAGTCTAAAAACATTCCCAGATCCCTAAGCCGCTCCTTGTAAGATGTTTCTTCCAGACCTTGAACCATCCTGGTTACCCTCCTCTGCACCCGCTCGAGGTTGTCAACACCCTTTTTAAATTGAGGCGCACAGAACTGGACACAGTGCTCCAGGCGGGGTCTGACCAGAGCAGAATAGAGTGGTAGTATCATTTTTCTTGATCTAGAGACACGATGGTTCTGTTGATGCAACCAAGAATCGCATTTACTTTCTTGGCCACTGCATCACACTGCTGACTCATCCTGGTGGCTTGAACCCATAAGCCAGACATGTCCAAACTTTGGCCCTCCAGAGGTTTTTTTGAACACAACTCCCACAGTCCTTTGTCACTGGCAGTCTAAGCTTAGAATTCTGGGAGTTGTGGTCCAAAACATCAGGAGGGCCGAAGTTTGAACACGCCTGCCATAAGCCATGGAACAATGCTGAGCATGCAGTTCTGACAAGGGAAGCCAGTATCCAGTTAATGTTGTTCCAGGGAGACCATGACCAGATTCTTCTCTGATTCTTTCTCTCCCTCTCGTTGCCGCTACACGAGCAACAGGGAGCAAGCTCAGGTAAGCTGCTTGGCTGGGAAGGGCCGGGCATGATTAGAACCATCTAATCCAGAATATGCAGCATCGCGCTCAAGGTACAGGAAGCCAGATTTCAGTTGAATATCCAGAAAAACTTCTTAACTGTTAGAGCAGTATGACAATGCAACCAATGTCCTTGGGAGGTGGTGAGCGCTTCAATAGTGGTTACTTCACGTCCGTTTCGTCTCTCTAAGTGTTGCACTTTGGAGCGGTACAAAAAAACTTACTTCATGTCTGTCGCGCAACAGCTGAAATTTGTCTCAACCACGACCACCAAAATGGGTGCTAAGTGAGACAATTCTGTACCTGGTGCTGGGGTAGGGTATTTCCTTGTCACGGTTTGTTCCCGGTTTCTGTTCCGAGGTAAGACACCATGAGGTAACAACTGTCACACAACAAAACATTCGTTTCTCTCAGAAAACTGTGCCCCAGGTACTGGGTTGGGTGTTACATTCAAAGTGCCCACCCACCCCCACCCCGATTATCACCACCCCCTTGCCCTTCTCCGTTAAATACCAATAAAACAAACCAAACTTCAAAGCCAGGCAAGAGGGACACCAGGCAGACAATTAATTAGCAAGCAAAAGAAATAAACAACAAAGAAAGCCCGAAGGCTATCACCCGGAGCATTCCAGTGCGGCCACATGGAGAATGTGAAAGCTAGCCAGACAAGCCGCAGACTCCTTCCCTGCCTGCAAAGATTTTGACTTTTTAAACGCAAAATATCAAAAAAGAATTTTTAAGCCCCCCTCCCCCAAAAAGCACATCCGATCTCGCCTGATTTCGGAAGCTAAGCAGGGTCGGCCCTGGTTAGTATTTGGATGAGAGGCCACCAGGGAATACCAGGTGCTGTAGGCGCCTGGAGGAGGAACTGGCAAACCACTCCAGTATTCCTGCCAAGAAAACTCCATGGACATGGGATCACGAAGAGTTGGTCACGGCTATAACGACACACACACCCAAAAAGGGGGGAAAGGAAGCTAGACAAATGCAGTGTTTGTCACGGTACAAGACCATGAGGTAACACCTGTCACGAGACAAGTTATCATGACCATGAGAACACTGAAACAGGGACAAAAACATGTGATCGTGACCAACGCTGTCACGGTACAAAGCTAGTCACGGAACAAAGAAGGACGTGAAGTAACCGCCAAAGCTAGACTCATTCAAAAGGAATTAGATCGCCATTGGTCCAATCTGCTTTGATTTGTATTCTTGCCATGAGCAGAGGGTTAGACTTGATGGCCTCGTAGGCCCCTTTCCATCTTCATGATTCTTTGATTCTATGAGAATCAGGCCTGACCATTGACATAGAAAGGGCTCCTGCCAATATGAAGCAATGGCTTAAGAAGCCAGCAAATTAATCACTTCCCCTGCTCAGCAGAGATCAGAGGAAGTAATAACTTTTTTTAAACTATCTAACGGACAATTGCTGATGTGCTGCATCCGTTATTTTAAAAATTATTATATTTCTGTCTCATATAAAAGGGGCAGTCAGGAACTGCCTCCAGTCAAAGCCATCCACCCTAGCAGTTTGTGGTTAATTCGTCTATTCCACCAAAGTGGCTTGCTTATTAAGCGACTTCTCCATATTGGCAAATCGGAAAAGGAGGTCTTGGCTTGGATCAGTTTATTTATTTATTTATTTATTTATTTCAGATTTCTTTACCGCTCCTTCTTCCCAGAGCGGGAACTCAGGGCGGCTAACTCAGCACGTGGGATCAGTTCCTGTGATCCCACGTGCTGGAACTGATCCAACCCAGAGTGATCCTACCCATATGCCTGGAGAGTAGAAGGCCCTTCATAGGAGCCAGAAAGGGGCAGAGAGGGATACTCAGGGGTCAGGCTAGTGCAGGGTCTGGGAAGGACACCATCCGATCACTGTCTTTATTTAAGGGCTCACCAGCCCGCTTCCTGCATCACTCCAAAGACCAGGCTAAACAGCCCATTTGGTCAGCTTCTCTATTGTTCTCTCTAGTTCTCACTCCTTTAAAAAAAAAAAGCAAAGCAAAGTGGTCTTGCTTCTAGACTTGCCCCATACCACTTCAAGTAGTCTCTGGGCGGGTTACAGTTTAATTAAACTGTAATTTAATAAACCTCTGTAACAGAAGAAAGCTTTTTGAAAGCCACAGAGTTGCCTGATTACCTGATTCCTCCCTTAAGGTAAGATTGTTTATACCTCACAAGCAAGGCTGGGAGTCATGAAAAGAACTCAGATGGTGTGATTTCACAGACGGGATTAACGTGTCCGGGTGTCAGTGTTAAGTTTCGGCTGAGTGTCGTGGGTTGGCTGAATCTGGGTAGAGGCCCCCCTCTCTGATGCTTTTCGTTACAACAGTATGCAGGCTACACGTTGCCCCACCCCACCCGACCCCAGAAAGCTGGGTCCTCATTTTACTGATCTCGGAAGGATGGAAGGCTGAGTCAACCATGAGCCGGCTGCCTGGGATTGAACCCCAGGTTATGAGCACAGTTACAGCTGCAGGACAGGCATTTAACCACTGCTCCACAATGCTCTGTAAAGAAAGAAAGAAAAAACACCAAAGCCATCTGGGTGGTTTCCAAATAATTCTACAATAAGCCATGCCTTTAACATCCATTTGTTCAAAAAACGGGGAGTGAAACAGTAGTTTTACTAGAGAGGTGATAAATGTGTTTCATTTGCAGACAGGGCTGGAGTGGTGATAACCATAATTTGACAGCAAACATAAAGCGTTAGGGAAAAAATGGTAATTGTCTAGAATCCTACAAAACTGCAGTCTTGTTTTATTTTTTTAATTTAAAAAGAAAACCCTCCTCCCATAGTCATTAATAGCCAAGTTTGCACAGTTATTTCTGTGGGAGTTTGCTTGAAAGATAGGCCTGGAATTAAAAACATATATAATTTTCTGACAGGAGCCCCCAGCCAGGACGGTGGTCGTTCCAGGGGAGCCGAGGACGAACCAGTTGAGATGAAATTAACACAACAAATCTCTCCTCTAAAGAAGAGATAAATGGCACATAATGGTTAGATCATCTGCCATCCTTCTTTTTATTGAGTAGCCAGATAAAGCGCCAGCTGTGACCAAGGCCCATGTACTGTACAGTTCTTCTGCGGAAATTGACGTGTTCCTTGGAACAGTAGAAAGTTATTAGAAAGCTCGGGACTAGCGCTAACAAAGAAGACATACACGCTTGTTAAAAATAAGAGAAAGTAGAGAATAAATATCTAAGCTGTGAAAATGTACCCATTACCCACATACACATGGAATTCCACAGCTGACAGATGTGGAAACCGAAAATGAGAGCATCAGTTGGTGCATCTGAGAGGCCATATCTCTCAAACATCTTTCTCTCTCCTCCCTTCTGTTGCCTGCTAGGCACAAGGATTCCTCATAGAGATGGGCACGAAATGAGCAATTTTTCGTTTTCGTTTTCGTTTCGTTACAGAACGAAAACGAAAATTTTAGAAAACGAAAAATTTTGCCATGCTTTTCGTTTTCGTTGCGGTAAATACATTGAACTGAAAAGAATGCTAACGAACAGCAATTTTTCATTTTCGTTTTCGTTTTTCGTTTCGTTACGTAACGAAAACGAAAATTGCAAAAACCACTGAAAAACGAAAACGAACTGAAATGGACCCCCTAAATGACAAACGAAACACCATTTTTTTGCGTCGTGCCCATCTCTAATTCCCCATGCCTCCAACCTGGTCTGTTCCACCCCTTGGGCACCACCACCCCGAGCCTCCTGGAAACATGCCCTGTGTTTTCCAAGTAAGCAAGCAGCCGCAGGAGCAGCAGCAGCAGCAGCAGCAGCAGCAGCAGCAGCAGCAGCGGTAGCAGCAGCATCCCCATACGGTGGGTCTAGTGTCTGAAAATCAGAAGGATGATGAGCAGAAGGCATTTCCTGCTTTCAGAAGAGATCCCCTCCCTCCTTCATCACATCTCGGAAAGCTGTTGCTTCTTCGAGAAGAACAACGTTGTGCTAGGAGAGGGGGCCCCTAAGTCTGCCTAGCCAACCGGTCGTCCAGAGTCAAGGCTTCCCAGTTCCCACGGCCCTCCCTCGGGCGTCTCCCCTCCGAACTGCCCTCTGAACCTTTTGGCATGTGGGCAGCCCCATTCCGCCCCTTTTGGCCAGAGGTTCTCCTTGGCACCTGCTTGGCTCAGTCCCAATGGGAAAGGGTTCAGAATCGGGCCCCAGACTAACAGGGAGCCTCGTGTTCACCGTGGAAGCAACGCAACGTTCACCGACACCCGTGGAGCCCCCTCCCCAACCGCCCAGGCTCCTCCAACCCAACGTGGGGGTACACCGTGCCTCGCCTCGGAAGACTCCAATCCAACTTTATTGTTGCCCAGGAAACTAGATTTTCTCTCTCCGTTGTAGGGGAGGATTCAATAACAGAGCAGGGTGATCCAATAAAGAGAGACGGTGCATTGGGACAAAATATTGAATTAAAGGCAAATATAGAAAGCAAACAAAGTTGAGCAGAGAGGAGAAGAAGCCGGAGGACACGGGAGGGGTGGGTGTGTGGGCTGGCTGGCCGGCTGCTATGGAACTGCAGCCCAAGATGTTAAAAGATGTTTTAAAAAAGGACCCCAGTCTCATAGAATCATAAGAGTTGGAAGAGACCTCAAGGGCCATCCAGTCCGACCCCCTGCCATGCAGGAACCCCCCTCCATCACAGGGCGCCCGACAGATAGCCATCCAGCCTCTGCTTAAAAACCTCCAAAGAAGGAGACTCCACCACCCTCCTTTGTGGCAGCATATTATTCCACTGCTGGACAGCTCTAACTCTCAGGAAGTTCTTCTTAAATGTTCAAATGGAATCTCTTTTCCTGTAGCTTGAAACCACTGCCCCAAGTCCAAGTCTCTGAAGCCATGGAAAACAAACCTGTTCCCTCTTCAATATGACATCCTTTCAAATATTTAAACATGGCTATCATATTTCCTCATCGGCCTTCTTTTTGTAAGGCTAAACACTCCCAGGTGAGTGAGCAGGTGAGACCAAACATGGAGGGACCCCCCCCCCCACACACAGCTGTTAGGGGTTTGACCATGATCACTCACATTTCAAACATGTTGCATTAAGTAGGTTCAAAACAGAAAAGGGGGAAGGAGGATGTGAAGGCGAGGTCTGATGGGCAGTAAAGCTTCTTAAAGGCCAGGGTTGTTAAAGCGAAGAAGGTGTTTACCAACCTAAGCACTGTGGTTCTTTTTTGATGCACTTCCAAGAAACTTTATTTAGTCAGCACTTCTTAACCAAAGGGCCAGGGTGCTGCTGGCGGTGTAGACCAGCATCAAGTGGAACCGTGCAAGTCACAGCGCAGAGCGGCTCCGCAGGAAGGGACTGCCGGCAGCCACCCGGAGCGCACTTGATTAATCAGAAGCAACTCATTGCCATAACATACATGCACCCTTTTACTTACACGTGAGTAAATCACCAGTCACATCCCGGCTGCTTGGTTTAATGGTCTTCTCTTTTGGCAATTTTTGTCTCCATTTTTAAAGCTGAATTTTATTATGAGCCACCCTGAGTGAGGGTTTTGGGAGAAGGGATGGATGGAAGTCAAATAAATAAACTCAGAGAACTACTATGAGTGGTGTTAAGCTATGGTTCCAGTGGTCTGATGCCATGGTAACCGCCGTCCTTCCATCAAATCCCGGAATTCTGCAGGGCCGCCAAAGTGGCCCCCAAAGCAAATTGTAGGATCAACCCAGTCCACCATTTCCAACTCGTGATCAACAAGGCCAGGCTTAAGGGGACCCCTACCCCCTTGGTTGCTAAACAGCATGGCAGACTGGGGAGCTGTTGGATTGTGAGTGATACTGTGTGACAGGGAGAAGCATGATTTTGGCACCAAGTCAACTTTTTTTTGGGGGGGGGGCATGATTATAAGGCCATGATTTGAATGTATGGATGTTTAAACTTTGTGTTTTAAACTGTTTGATTTTCAAGTGCTTTAAATATCTTGTGTTTTGAAGTTTTTAAATACTGCTTTGTGCCCTGCCCTGAGACCCTCCGATGTAGAGTGAGCTGAATATGTACATGTACTTACAAACCTAGCAACCTACCTACCCATCAAATGCTCACTTTTAGCCAGAGAGAGTTCATCCACTTAATGATGGGACAGAAGGAAGCTCCAACCCTTGCAGACACCTAGAGAAGGCACCCCTTTTTTGCCCCTGGAGAGAGAGGAGAGGATACCTTTGAGTGTTCTCAGATCATCTCAGGCAAGGCTGCCTTGGTCCGAATGGTTCTAGTCTGCAAGGGATGCCTGGGTGGATCCTGCAAGGGCCGAGGGAATGCAGAACAAAGGAAAGAAAAGTCCCTTCCTCCATTAGAACAGGTTAACTTCCATCCCATCAATTAATGGGATCATAGATCAATGGATTTGGAAAGGGCCTCTAAGGGTGTTTATACATGACCCCTAAACTCCGGGGCAAATGGCTCCCAGCTCCCGAGCTTAAAAATGTTTCCCCACCAGCTCCGGAGTTTACAGGAAATTAAGTGCGACCACGCCCACTTTAGCGTGTCCCAGCGCACCTTTCAAGTACCTGCTCTCTGGAGGTGAAAATTCCTTGATGCGGTGTAACGATAGTGAGTGCGGGGCTCTCCTCGCTTCTGTTTGTTGTCGGAGCAGCTTCCACCGGCACCGGGAGGTAAGCCTTTATTCTTTTGTCCCTTTTTCCCTCCCTCCCCTCACGCAGGCAGGAGCAAGGAAGTGTGGAGGGGTGGGAACGGAGGAACAGCAACGAACCCCCAAGATCTCTGGTCCGAATTTAAAGGGCCAGCGGTCGTGTGAAAAGGCTCCAAGTCCCTCACCAGCTGGGTCAGCACAGCTGTGATGTCCTTAAAGACTGTGCGTACTCGGGCCCCTGAGAGTTGTTGTCACACCCCACGGACAACCACGTCTTCACCACCCCCTCCCAGCCCCCCACCCAACGCTCCAGCTGAGGTGGCCCTTCAGTGGCAGCTTGAGAGCACTTCCACCAACCTTCACCCGTTCAGCCCACGGCAAGGGAGGCTGGGACCGGTGGGAAGACAGCTTTAGGAGGGCCGAGCATCCCGCCAGCCTGGGCTGTCCTTGGAAGAGGGTGAAGAAGGGCAAGGGTGTAGCCGGACTCCTCCTGGTCCTGCCCAGCTCCCGATGGTGATGGCTTCCAGATGGCTTGGGTCCATTTGCAAGGTCTTGGATGCATCCCAGACCAGCAGGACCTTACTTTCTTTTGTGCTGCTGCCGCCACCACCATCACTGCCTTGGCTCCTCCTCAGGCTTCTGTGCCACCCACGCCCCACGCCCAAGGCTCTCACTCTCTCTCCCCCCTTCATTTTTCACCTTCAGGGCTGCTCAGCTGCTCCACAGGAGAGCCAGGCTGCAGATATGCTTCACGGGCTGCCTGGTGCCCATCCGTCACCTGCCTGGCAAAAGCCTGCCTCCTGCCGATAAAGTGATAATAACAGCAGCCTCCAACCCGATTCCATCATCCGTGGCATAATGAACCCTTAGCGGAGCTCTTTGTCAGGGCCTCTGACAGGGCCTTGGGAACCCGCAGGCAGCCAGCAGAAGTGGCGAGGGAGCCGTCGGAGAGCAGGGCTGGTTGCCCACTGGCCCCGGAACCAGGCCAGCTCCTTCCAGCACACGCAGTGGAGACTGCCAGGTGTCCACAACACCCTCCCAACATCGTCCTCTATTTGAAGGGCGGCCGCCTTGACTGAGAGACCTGAAATCCCATAAAGTGGAAGAAGATCAGAGTTCTTCACATGCCCATCATCCGCAGCTAGTGGCGGCAGCTAGGCAACAGAGTCAGCAGCAGGCGGGATGGTCACCTGGACACAGTTCCCCTGCTGGGCAGGAGAGATTGCTCGAACTCTGTTGACATCGCAGGCAGAGTCCATATCCTTGCTCTTGTTTTAAGGCACATCAGTGTCATGTGCGACGTCTTGACTGAGGATCTGTGGGAAGTGAAGAAATTTCACTGAACTGCAGGTTCTTGGTGGGGAAAAGAGGTCACGGGAGCCCCCTGCCAGCTCTTCACAAGAGTGTTCACTTCCAACTAGAGATGGGCACGACTCAGCGAAATTTTCGTTTTCGTTTTCGTTTTTTCGTTTCGTTACGTAACGAAACTAAAAACGAATTTTGACTCCAAAATGAAACGAAACGACCCGAAACACAAAAAAATTTGTCGACCGCTTTGTTTTCATTACGGCAAATACATTGAATTGTGCTAAATGGTAACGAAACAGCAATTTTTCGTTTTCGTTTTCGTTTTTTTGGGTCGTTACATAACGAAACGAAAACGAATTTTTTTGCAAAAAACCTCACGAAAACGGAAACGAACCGAAACGGACCCCTAAACGACCAAACGACAAACGAAACACAATTTTTTTGAGTCGTGCCCATCTCTACTTCCAACCCGCAGGCAAGAACTGCGTCTTCCTTCCCATCTGCAGAACATCTGCCCCATCCCCGAGCGGCACGCAGCAAGCCTAGAAAGACATCCTGACCAGCCAAAGAAATATGCCAACCGCTCACCTACCATTGCCAGTTTTTAAAATCCACAGGTACAAGGCATTGACTTCCTTGGCCAGCCTCATTCTCTGAGCATTTCGCAAGAACTATGGAGTTTGCAAAGAAAGATATTTCTTATGTGGTGGAAAACTCTGACTGAGACCAAGGGAGCCTGCCTCACTCTCTCACCGGCAAAAAGGAGGGGGAAAGAGAGAAGGCAAGATTCACTTCCCTGCCGGGTGCCTTACATCTTATGACTGTGCACGACCTCCTCTGTGTCCCAGATATCCTGCATTCATTCGGAACATCTCTCAGAGTTCTGTGTTCTCAAGCTTTCAGAATCTTCACTGCAATTTGCACGCAAGCAGTTTTGGCAGGCGGTGGGTGGGTGCTTTTAAGCAAGCACGGTCTCCGGACCACCCCTCCCTCGGCAACATCCAGGAACATTTTTTGTCTGTTTCCCAGAGTTAACAAGCTGCTTAGCCGTTGCTCTTTGCTAACCCAGACAAAAGCAAAAGCCACACCACCTGGCCATAGAGGCATGTGACCCAAATCAATTAGTTTGGCACTCCTAAAGTTGCCGCCGGTGCCACGATGCCACATTCAGAGTGAGGGCAAGGCCTCCTTCCCTGTTAAAAGGAAAACATGGTTGCCTGACTTGGCAACACTCCTTCTGCAGTTACCCAAAAAAAGAAAGGAGCGGTCTCTCTTTCTTGTTCTATTAAAAGAGATCTAGATGTAATGCTTCCCCCCCTTTTAATAACCCATTAAGTACTAATCTTATATAAGGTTTCGAAAGCTTGGTAAAATTTATAGAATAGAAAAAATATAATGAGTTGATGATGTCTATTATATACCTAAGGTTGTAGACTAGACAAACTAGCTTAACTTTGTACTTTACTATCTTCACTTCTGAAGCATATACCTGCTATATATTGAATTAGTCAAATATAATCTAAGCTGTTCAGTTGAGCGAAGAATTAAGTTTTAGGATCGAGAATATTGCTAAGACTAAACTAGCTAATACAATATTGTAATCTGTTATCTGTATTTTTTGTACTAGATGAAGACAGAGATAAGTAAAGATAAATATGTTATTGATGGGAAAATATTAGAGCAACATTAATGGAAAAATATTTAGTAAATATGGAAATATGAAAATAATCTTGTTTAAGATTTATAGGGAAAAACTCCTCCTGATATATGTAACACAGCAGGAGATAAGCAATGTATCTGTTTCTACTTTGTTAGTTTTAAAAATAAAAACTATTTTTAAAAAGGGGGAGGTTGTTTTTCTGCAGACGTTTAGTCTCAGCGATTATAGCTACCAGGCAATTAAGTACAGTATAAGGTTAACCAAGAGCGAAGCCACAGTAGCTTTTTAGAAATGGTTTTTGCTCAGGCATCTCAGGAGGTCCTTCTTGACTATGTCCAGAGCTACCACCACCCCTGCAAGCAGATTGGCCCCTTGGCACAGGGCTGCCAGCCAGAGCCAAGCCTGCTTCTGGCCAGTACTGTGAAAACAGACCCCCCTCCCTCAACCCCGTGGGATTCTACGATTTGTAATCCAAGCGGCCCCGTTTCTATGGCCAGATCTGACTCCAGGGGCCAGCCACCAGCCACGACTCATGCACAGTCCTTTTCCAATCTCGTTTCCCACAAGTTCAAGGTCAATGCCTGGTGCCAGTCAAGGACTGGATGAGGGTGCGAATCAACTGGCACTTCATCTGGACAAGACAGAGGTGCTCCTGGTCAGTCAAAAGAAAATATTTTTTTCACCCAGCACGTTGTTAGTCTGTGGAACTCCCTGCCACAGGAGGTGGTGATGGCATCTGGCCTGGATGCCTTCAAAAGGGGATTGGGCAGATTCCTGGAGGAAAAGTCCATCACAGGGTACAAACCATGATGGAGATGTGTAATCTCCAGGCTTAAAACCGGGGTACCTCAAGGGCCAGATGCAGAGGAGTGGTACCAGGAGACAGATATCTAGTCTCGTGCACTCCCAAACGCATCTGGTGGGGCCACTGTAAGATACAGGAAGCTGGACTAGATGGGCCTTTGGCCTGATCCAGCATGGAGGGGTGAGAGGAGTCAGATCATTTTTTAAAATGGTGTTTTAGAGCCATTCAGAACCTGTTTTGCTGAGGGATTTGGACCTTTTGAACTTGGTAAGATAGGGAGCTAGCTTTTATTAATCTTTGCACTGTTCTTTGCATTTTTGGCTGGAAGAGGCTGGGGTAGTCTTGCTGGTTTTATTTCTCCGTGTTTGCAATCTCTTTTCATTGCTCTGTGGGCAAAAATGGGCTGGATTTTTCTTCCTGCTTATGTTTGTTTGTTTGCATTTATCCCAATTGCACTTTGGGTGGGAACAGTCTGGAGTAGTCTTGCTGGTTTCTCTTGTCCATGTTTGCATTGCACTGCAGTGGGGTGTTCTTGGCGGGGGGGGGGTGTTCCATCACTGCAAGCCTTTAAAGTGCATTTTTATAAAGAGGTCTGGACACACACACCCAGCTTTTTTGCCTTTTTTGGACCTCCGGATGGATTAATCGGTTTCCCATTCATTTCAATGGGAAACCACATTTCGGATAACATTTTTTTCAGATAACAAATTGCCTCTGAGAATGAATTAAATTCGTTATCAAAGGTACCACTGTATTTTAAACAAACAAAGAAGCCCCTAGCACAGCACAGGAGTCTGATACCCCGGTCTCCATCAGGACCAAGACATGTCAGTAGGGAAATGGGTGTTTCGTTTGGGAGCAGGCGACGTGAGGAAGGGGGGGGGATCCCCCTGGGACCTGACCAAGCAAAGAAGAAGAAGAAGAAGCGACTGCGATTTTTAATTGTATTCCTTGGGCACTTTTCAATCCAGAGGCCTTGAGATCTAATTCCGAATAAATAATTGTACTTACTGAGTAACCCAGGTCCCCCGGTGATTAACTAAACACACGGAGGCTTCACGAAATTGAATTAGTGGTGTGTGCACTCAGTCCTCATTACCCTCCCCACATCATGAATATTAATGAGGGGTTATTAAGAAATGTAAATGATGCCTCAGGGGGTTGGGAACCGAGGTGGTGGTGGTGGTGTGTGTGGGGGGGGGGAGTGGGGCTGCTCACAGGGAGCTGCCGCTTGATATGACAAACCATTAGGAAAACAGCCTGATTGAAGTCACTTTTTAATTATGTCAGATCTGCCACTTTTCCCCGGCACAGCCGCCTTTCCGGATGCTTTCGTTTTTATTAAAACGGGAAAAAGCGAACCGGTTATAATTGGACGGTAAAATTAGCATTAGCAAAAGCAGCAAATCTGCAGCAACAGAGGAATGGTTTGATAGAGCAGCAGAGGCACTCGCTTGCTCTCTCTCTCTCTCTCTCTCTCTCTCTCTCTCTGTGTGTGTGTGTGTGTGTGTGTGTACTGCAAATGCCTCTCTCTGAGCTTGTTGGTTTTGGCTTTTGATGTATCCCACCTTGAAAGATGTTGCTTGGAAGGGAAGCAGGGCGGGAAGAAAAGGGAGACCAGGCAAGGCAAGATTTGTTTGGAAGGGCAGCTTGTTCCCCCCACCCGAACCTTGTCAACCTGGGCCACGTTGCGTCCTCTTTGTGCAGGTCCTTTGGCACAGATTAGGACCCCACTCTCCTCCCTCCCTTCTGTCCCCATGCGGAGAGGAAGAAAGCAACGGAGCCCCCACCCCCTCCCGCCTGTCCTGCCTTGCTTTTGCTCGGGGCTGGTCAGGGAGGAACAAAGAGAGAGGGCACATCCTGCCTCATCAGAGGGAAAACACTCTGCTCAGCTATGCCGGATCCCTCTGTGGTTTGGGCACAGGGGCGGGAGTTCAGTTCCCACCAGGACGGAGCCTCCTCCGTGACAGGGGCTGCACTCCGTGACCCCTGTCACTAAACTAAGGGACCAAGAAACTAAACCCAGACAAGACGGAGGTGCTCCTGGTCAGTCGAAAGGTTAGAGTGGGATCAGGAGACAGATCTCTAGTCTCATGCGCTCCCAGAGGCATGTGGTGGGGCCACTGTGAGATACAGGAAGCTGGACTAGATGGGCCTTT
>JAHTLZ010000254.1:172989-187005 GCA_023846285.1 Phrynocephalus versicolor | reverse complement strand
TTTGATCAGCCAGCGGAAGCAATACTTATTGAATAAATGGTTAGCCAGAGACAGAGTTTTCTTAAAACCAAAACAGCTATATTACAAACTGTACAAAAATATATCACAGCATCACAGAACTGATACAAAGTTCAACAAAGCATGGAAGGGAAAATCACATTAGTACATTTATACAAAATGCAACAGCATAAACAGCATACATTACATTGACAAAATATATGGCAGAGAAACAAAGTGGGTGCCTTACTCACAGAAGGCCCAATGAACAATGATTTATAGAACATTTTATACATGTGTCTGTCCAATCATAAATGACATTACCTCATAGCTATTGCAACCCCTTGCATCAGCCAAACTTCATTATGCTCATTCTTAACATTTGTACTCCATTACAAAAAACTATACATTGAGTCACTATGACCTTGCACTTTTACAGATTCCATCTTTAAATCAATTAAATACATATCAAATATATATAGAACATCCTGTCTAATACATATATTTCACTAACTAATATCTGACATCTTCCATCAGAATCACTATTTTCCAAAGTGTGATGCGGTGGCAAAAGCTGAAGCGTAAAGCAGAGCGTCCCGTTGCAGTTCACGGGGAAGCAGCCGTGCTCTCCTGTTTCAAGAACATAAAAATAATTAAATCCTAGAATTCCCAGAATAAATGAGTTGGAACTTGGTCCTACAAGGCCATCAAGTCCAACCTGTCCCTCCAGGAAGGAACACAAATCAGAGCAGATCTGCCAAGGGGGTTCTTTTGTTCTTTTGTAATCTGAATTTTCTCTTGGATGCCTCTAGTGCTGGTGTGCACACCACCTCTCAAGGTAACGGGTTTCACGGTTGCACCATTCTAACAGTCTGTGAAGATTCTCCGTCATCCAGGTGAGGTTCTCTGGAAGCTGACTCATGGCGACTGGACTTCTTTTCTGATGAGAGCAAAATGTTTCACTACTCACCCAAGCAGCTTCGTCAGTCTGATGAAGCTACCTGGATGAGTGATGAAACGCTTCAGTCTTGCAGGCAAAGAAGTCCAGTTGCCAGGACTCAACTTCCAGATACCGTTTTAACAGTTAGGAAGTTTTTCCTGGTATTCAGATGGGCTTAAAATAGAGTGCAATTTCACCCTGTGTTCCATTAAAGACACAAAGGGCTTTAGGAGAATTGGGGTTTGGGGGTGGAATGTAAAAAAAAAAAAGGCTAAATCTCATGGGGGGAGTACTCAGGAGGGACCCCAAGAAGCCTTGGAACCAGTCTGTAGGTCTTGGGAACTGCCTTTCCTTGTTGAGGTACTGGCGGATCTGGCCTGTAGAATGGAAGCCAAGATGGGAGAGGAAGGGGAAGCAGCCTTGGAGGGGCCCATGAGACCATTAAGTCCCGCCCCCCCCCCCCCGCCCCGCTCATGACATTACGACAAATCTCAACAGATCTGGCAGATGGTGGTCCCACGTTCTCCTGAAGGCCTCCAGTGTTGGAGCCCTCACCACCTCCCTCAGCGATCACGGGTTCCGAATCACAAAAGGAAGGTCCCTGTGGCCCATAGGGAGCTCATACGGACTCTGAGCCGCAAAAGCTCACCCTCAAATAAATCTATCCATCCTAAGGGTAGGACAGCATTATTGGTTTTAGGGTTCCTTAAATAGACTACCCAGGCGATCTCTCTGAAAATTGCTGTCATATACGGTGACTAGAGATGGGCACGAAACGAACAATTTTTCGTTTCCGTTTCCGTTTTTTCGTTTCATTACGTAACGAAACGACAAACGAATTTTGTCTCTAAAATGAAACAAAACGAACAGAAACACCGGAAATTTTGTCATGCTTTTCGTTTCCGTTACTGCAATATGAGTGAATTGACTAAAATCCTTAAAAAATCACAAAAAAATGAAATTAATGGTAATGAAATGGTAACAAACAAACGAAAACAAAAACGAATTTTTGCAAAAATTCGTGAAAAACGGAAACGAACTGAAACGGACCCTCCACGACAAACAACAAACGAAATGCCATTTTTTTGATTCGTGCCCATCTCTAACGCTGACGGTATTGCAAATTTTATACTGGTTAGAGAACTTTGTCATGATGACATGAGATTCTCACATGCCGATTACGTGGCACCAAAATCAAAGAAACAAAGAAATAAGCCCTTGTGTTGTAAGCTGCCATTGTGCCAGTAAGGATTAATTTTGTGAGATAAGTACAGTAGTTGGTGATGCCGGTGTGACCCCAATGATGGTGGTGGTGGTTCGTGGGCAGGTGCCCACCAAGCTCCTTCCCTGGCCTGCCATCTTGGGAAAAGTTCCTTCTCCCTACACTCAGAAATCCTTGCAGACGTCCTATTTAGGCAAGTGACGCCCCGGGAAATAGCCCTGTGTTATAATTCCACTTTGCCATTCGCCAAAGAAAGAACACATTGTGTACCCTTTCTTTAATGTGAAATAAAGCTTAACTCCTTTTCAGATAAAATCCACCCTGCCCACTGTCTTTACAAGCCTTGTCCGCGTATTGGCTGCCTCCCCATCTATGAAAGAGAGGGAATGCTTTTGCAAACTTGGTTTAAGAGTACTGTAACTTGGTTTAAGAGTGTTTTGCAAGACAAGCAAACATTTCTTCTAAATTTTGCTTTGATCAACAAGCAATGTCTTGCAATAGAAGCACTGGAGCAGGTCACATGATCACAAGTGAGCCAGTGGTGTGTGTCTGTCTGTCTGTCTCTCTCTCCCCCTGCTGGATTGTGGGTGACTATCCGGAACATTCCGTCTTAGCCTCAAATGCAGATGGAGAGAAGAATGGAGGTCTCTCTTGCACCAGCCAGGATTGTTTTCAAAGGGGAGTGCAGGTCAGGGGGTTGTTTTCCTGTATTTTTCTTTATATTTTTCTTAACAACAACAACAACAATAAACAACTTTATTTTTATGTCGCCTTTCTCCCCAAAGGGACCCAAGGCAGCTTACAGCAATAAATTCAACATAAACAATATTAAACTATCAAAGACAATATTTAAAAACAATAATAAATATACCATAAAAGCAATACTAAAAACAGCAGTAGCAGCAGTAGTTTCTTTAATTTGTTTTCAGTATCCTTTCTT
The DNA here is from genome assembly GCA_023846285.1 of Phrynocephalus versicolor. Taxonomy (NCBI): domain Eukaryota; kingdom Metazoa; phylum Chordata; class Lepidosauria; order Squamata; family Agamidae; genus Phrynocephalus; species Phrynocephalus versicolor. The sequence continues at coordinate 183,906 of JAHTLZ010000254.1, read as the reverse complement.
ATTTTACAAACCACTTCTAGTCATGCAGCAGCTATTCAAGTGTGCACAGGGCTACAAATAGCATTTTATGATTATCACATAAAGCACAGTTGTTAATCCCAAGCAGAGCAGATTCCACAGCCAGAGACATAAACCATGGTGTGGATGTGGATTTCTAGCCAACATCTCTTGTGAATTTTGGCATTTTGAGTGTACAGTACATGGTCTAAGCTAAGGGACCCCAGAATGAATCATCTGAGTTTCCTGTTTTCTTATGGGGAAATTTGCTTTGATATAAGAATGTTTTGGTTTACAAGCATTTTTCTGTAAACCAAGGCATTACTTTATTGCCTTTTTGAAGAGATGCCCTCTAAGGAAACTCTCCCCATCTATTAGATAAAAAATCTCTCTCTCTCTCTCTCTCTCTCTCTCTCTCTCTCTCTCTCTCTGTGTGTGTGTGTGTGTGTGTGTGTGAAGGGTGCTGAAGATAGCTTTTTTACAGAGTGAAGTAGCGTGTTCCACCCTCTGGCAAAGAGGCAGGAAATTTATATTTATATTTATATTTGTATAATGCACCGATTTCCCAAGAGGGAACTCTGGGCGGTTCACATAAAAGACACAAGAAATCCAAGAAATAATAATAATAATAATAATAATAATAATAATAATTAAAGGGGAAAAACACACAACAACAAGCAAGTAATTGGCAAGAGGCATAAGACAACTGATGGCAGGCACAAACCTCAAGATGGGGAAGGATAATACACATCCTAGCACAGTGTTGGCAAACCTATGGCACGGGTGCCAAAGGTGGCACTCGGAACCCTTTCGGTGGGCACACCCAACATTGCCCCTTCACTGCCACCTGTATTCAGGTTAAATTGCTGTATTGGCACTTTGCAAAAAAAATATTAGTGGGTTTGAATTGCAGTTTGGGCGCTCAGTCTCTAAAAGGTTTGCCACCACTGTCCTTGCAATTGCCAAAGGCATTCCTAAACAGCCAGGTTTTAACAGCTGTTTTGAATGATGCCAGGGAAGAAGCCTGGCGCATCTCGCTCGGTAGTTTGTTCCAGAAGGCCGGAACATCCACCGAGAAGGCCTGTTTACACGTAGCTACCTTACGGGCCTTCCTAGGGGTGGCCACCCGGAGCGAGAGAGCCATGGAGGATCGGGTGGGTCGGGCCAGCTCTGATCGTAGGGAGATACGCTCTGCCAGATAGTCAGGACTCAGGCCATGGAGGGTTTTGTAAACCAAAACCAACACCTTGAACCTTATTCGGGAGGCAATGGGCAGCCAATGCAGACGGGCCAGAATGGGGGTGATGCAGTCAAATCTGTATTCTGTACCCGCTGCAGTCACCGAACAAGGGTCAAAGGGAGCCCCGTGTAGAGAGTGTTACAATAATCTATCCTCAACTTGACCAGTGCCTACACAACTGTCCTCAGGGAGTCCCCATCAAGGTACGGGCGAATCCGGGCGATAAGCCTAAGGTGGTAAAAGGCTGACCAGGACATGGCAGCGACCTGGGCTTCCAGGGACAACGCCGGATCCAGGACAACACCCAGACTCCTCACTCTATCCACCAGCTGGAGGCCAGTCCCATCCAAACTGCGGAGAGGGCCACTGTACCACTTTGGAATGCTACCAAAGAACAGAACCTCAGTTTTCCTGGGATTGAGCCTGAGCCTGTTGGTCTTGGTCTACTCCAGTACTGCCGCCAGGCAGCGATCAAGGGTCTGGACGGCCTCCAGTGCAGAAGTGGAGAAGGAGAGATAGAGCTGCATGTCATCAGCGTACTGATGACAGCAAGCCCCAAAACTCTGGGTGACCTTAGCCAGCGGCCTCATATAGATGTTGAAGAGCATGGAGCAGATAGCCAACCCCTGAGGCACCCCACAGGAGAGTGTCCAGGGGGACAACAAAACACCCCCCAAGCTCACAGGCGGAGTACGACCCTCCAGGAAGGAGCAGAGCCAGCCAAAGAGACAAATCTCTACAGGTAGCTTAAATGAATATAGTAGGATCGTTGTACATGCAGGATCATGATCCACAGTTTCACTTATCAAAGGTCCAAAAAGACAAAGACAATCACAAGAAAAATATCCTGGGGGAAAAAAAAACTATTTCCACATGTATTAACATAAATTTTCACTAGAGGGCACCAGAGAACATGCTATGAATACTTGTCCTGTGGATTGCGTGGAATGGTCTCTGCCTGGTGGTCAGTTCTGGTAATACATGTGAAAATGCCCCCCCCCCCCGAATATTTTTCTTTGGAATCGATCCCCAATAGTTTTGTGGGGTGGAGGTGGGGGGGGCTCCTACTGTACACAAAAGTAAAGTGGTTGATTTTAAAAGCAAAAGCAAAGCAAAGTGTTCTGCATATACTGTATACCGCCCCATACCACTTCAAGTAGTCTCTGGGTGAAGCTGTTTGGATGAACAGCGAAACGTTTCTATCTCTCAAAAAAGAAGTCCAGTAGCCATGACTCAACTCCCAGATAAACGCACCTGGATGACTGAGAATCTTCACAGACGTATCTCTGAGTGGTTCACAGTTCTTAATTACAGTATGCAGGCTACACAATATTGCCCATCCACCCACCCACCCCTGCAAGCTGGGTAGTTATTTTACCAACCTCAGAGAGATGGAAGGCTGAGTCGGCCATGACCCAGCTACCAGGGATTGGACCCCAGGTCTGCGAGCACAGTTTTAGTAGCAGTACAGGGATTTAACCACTGTGCCACAGGGCTCCTGTGGTTAAATGCCTGTGCTGCACGAGGCTCTTGTGGTTAAATGCCTTTTACTGAAGCCTTCCAAGCAAGTCAGAGGAGCAAACAGCTGCACGTGCTTCCAAGGTGTGAAATGATGCCCTCATGAAAGGAAGCCGGGCCCGCAAGAAAGCCAGAGTGGAATGGAGATGACCACCCACAGAGACTTGCCGAGACATCGCTGCCCAGCCCAGGGTCGCCCTTGAGGATGCTACGGTGGATACTGGGCCCTATTTACCTGGCTCTGTGAGGTCCAGGTGGCTTCCTGCCCACCAGCAGAGGATTCTGCAGTGCCTTTTAAGCAAGCTGGTAAGGGAAGCAAGGCAGGGAGGGAAGTGGGAAGGGTATAACCGGGCTCTGGAGGGGCCGGAGCAGAGATGTTCTACCTGGCATGTTCCTCCCTTGGCCAGCGCTGCCCCAGTTCCCTCGGACATCCCCACCAGAGCTCCATTTCCAGCCATTGGGACGCATCAAGGGGAGCGGAGTGGGTATCACGGCTGCCACGTCCTCCTTCCACCCATGGCCTTCTGAAGGGCTCTGAGCCTTTTGTTTTTCAGACCACAAATCCCGGCATTGCCCAGTCAGGGTGGCTGCGGGCCAGCACGGCCACTTGCCATGTCGTCTGGGGGACCACGGAAGTGGAGGGGGGGAGGGTGTTCCAAGAAAGGAGCCTTTCCAACCCCAGAGTGTTGAGGAGGCATCTCCCTCTGTTTTCCTTGAATCCTCTGCAAGGTCTTTCCAAACCTGGAAGGGAAGAGAGCTTCTTTTCTTACATCCAGCAGAATTTGTTCGGAATATGCAATGCCCACCGCCCCAGAGGCACAAGTGCACAACTCTCTCTCTCTCTCTCTCTCTCCCTCTCCCCCCCTCTCTCTTTCTTTCTTTTCTGGGTAAAGCTCCCCTGCTTCCCAAACGATCCCTGCTCCTCCCGGTGCGGCTGGCGTTCCGTCCAGGCCTCATTAATGCTCCAGTAATCCATAACCAGCTCTCTTCACGTGCTCAGTGACCTCGCGATGGACCAAAGTTCACATCCATTTCCCTTCTCCTCATTTGTCTGTAAACCGTGCCGGCATCAGGCAGCCACTTTGATGTATGGGTGTAATAAAAAGCCCATTTTCAGCTCCCTGCTCGCCCGCCTCGGCTGAGGGGCACACAGCGCGGCAGCTGGCGCCGGGCAATCTTGCGTGGTCCAGGCGGCGCCGGCAGCTTGGCAGAGGGAGAAGGCGAAAGCAGCAGAAGGAGGGGGGGGGGGCCGGCCGGGGGGGGGGTGGGAAGTAGAATTCAGCCCTGGGTTCTCCAGGATCCTCGTGAGCTATCTGGACCCTTGAAAAGGACTATGGCAGGCATCTTGGGGCCTTTTCATACGACCCCTAAGATCCGCTGGCCACTTAAATTCAGACTAGAGATCTTGGGGGTTCGTTGCTCTTCCTGCGTCCCCACCCCTCCGCACTTCCTTGATCCTGTCTGCGTGAGGGGAGGGAGAAAAAAGGGGACAAAAGAATGCAGGCTCACCTCCGTTTGCCGGTCCAAGCCTCCCCAAGCCCCGTCGTCGTCCTGATTCCTTCTCTTAAAGGGGCGGGAGGCAAAAAACAAAAAAACAAACAGAAGCGAGGAGAGCCTGGCACTCACTCCTTTACATCCGGACCTGGGGATTTTCACCCTCTAAGAGCAGGTACATGAAAAGTGCACTGGGACACGCTTAGGTGGGCGTGGTCGCACTTAATTTCCTTCAAACTCAGACGAGATCGGGCGTGTTCAGGGTGGTATGGCCGGAGCTGGTGGGGAAACAATTTTAAGCTCTGGAGCTGGCAGTTTAGGGGTCGTGTACAAATACCCTTAGAAGCATTAAAGGTTACAAACCATGATGGAGATGTGGGTGCAGATGGGGACATTAATGGCCGAAAAGACTGGAGCAAGTGGGCACCGTCCCCCTGGGTGTTTTGGAGGCGGGTGCCACTTATTACTCTACAGCGGTGACTTACAAAGAGGAACTATTCCCAGCTCAAGAAAGAGAATGGTCCTTCACGGAGAGACAGAGCTAGAAAGCCATCCTCATCACCATCGTGGTGGCCCCGTCCACCATGCGTTTAGAAGGGGTGTCTCATAATGGCCCTTCCCGAAAGCTGCTCTACAGGCTTTTAGGGCTAAAACACCCCCGTCCTCCTAGGTTGCCTCCCCAGGGAACGTGGCCTGCCTTGTTCCGTGGCAGCCCTGGAACCAGACTTTCAGGAAAGAGGGCCATTGCTGAGGTCCAAATTACACCCAGGCAGACCACGGTCCACGGCATCAGCCAGTGCATGATCAATGAAAAGACGTGGCTACCGATCCAGGGGTTGGGACCCATCTCTCTGTGCACGGGAGGCGGGGGGGGTGACTGGCTTGTGCTCGGGAGGAGGGGGGCACACATCCTATTGTAAGAATCACAGTTGTTGACTCCAATTTCACCACAGGCAGCGCAGCAGGCTCCTTCCCCCCGTGGCTGGGAGCCATACTATTATTGCTAAACATCATACGGAGAGCGGGGGGTGGGGTGGGTTACACACAAAATTGGCGTCTTTTGCTTTCATGTGTCGGCCTCGGCTCCCTCGCAGCAGGGAGGCATCGGGAGGCGCTTTGCCGCCTCTGATCTTCATTCACCGTTGGAAGGAAGGGCCCTTTTAACTCTGTGGTGTGCGTGCAGGGCGGCAGCGGAGAGAGACGGGGGGGGGGCGCCCGGGGGGGGGGGCAGGGACACACCAAGGGCTACTAAGGACAAGCAGAGCGGCCCAAAGGACGTGTGGAAGAGGGTGGCAGCGCTGCTCAGTGGCTCTCCACAGTGGGCAGAGAGGATGGGTGTTCCAGGCAGGCGGAGCGGCCATGAACCTACCCTTTGCTCCAGACAGAAGGCTGCAGGCAGGAGAGAAGGGGGTGTGTGGGGGGGTGTTTGCTTCGCTACTCCCCCTTCCACGCTCTTGTGGCAACATACAGGCCTGGTCACAACCTACCTGTGGCATTTCAGCCAGTGCAGAATTCTGCCACACTCTTTTTTTGGGGGGGGGGGCAGAAAATGCATCAATGGGGGCCTGCAGGATGACTTGAAGTGGCTGGCAGAGGCCCTGAGCTTTGCTCGCCAAGTCTGCTGCACTGCACACCGTTTCTCTCACCCTTTTATCATCGGTGGTTTAATTCCACCGATGCCACATTTGCCCCAACTCAATTCTTCTTCCAGATGTTGCTGCACCTGGTGAACCTCTGCCTGGCTATCCGAGGCACAGGGGACCACAGAAGGATAAAGGGGGTTACCCTGCGCCCTCCTCTGAAAATGGAAATGATTGATCAGCAGGAGAGATGGGCACGAACCGCCAGTTCAACGGTTCGTGTCGGTTCGGTTTTTGGCCAAGCAAATGTTTGGTGAATCCCAGCCCTGCCTGCTCTGGCGGGTGCCCACACAGAGGCAGAACCAGGGCTTCCCTGCCCTGCCGCCTCTGGGCACTGCCTTCTGAGTGGGCACCCGCGGGTGGAGGAAGAGGCCAGGCAGCTCGGAATTCCTGTTTGCCCAATAAACGACCCAACATGAGCTGCCAAACTGGTTGGTTTGTGCTCCTCTGTGCCCGGTGGCTATACTCCAAGGAGCCAAGCATCCTCTGCTGGACAAGAGTCTGTGGCTGGAAAACACGCTGCAGAGAAACCCTCATTCAGAGATTTATTTACTTATTTATATTATCTTACAGTATTTTTACCCTGCCTTTCTCTTTGGAATAAGGACCCAAGGCGGCTTACAGTAATGAGGGCTAATATACAGTCCAATAAAATTAAGACATGTTCAAATATTGAGAACAGGGAACTGAGGAACACCTTGCAGCATTAAAAGACAACATTACATTAAAGCTACAAGATAATGTGAGCAGCTAAAAAGAGAGTAAAATTCCATGTAAAATTATGAGTGATGGAAACTAAAATGGAAAACATGGGTATTTGTACACGACCCCTAAACTCTGCCGCAAATGGCTCCCAGCTCTGGAGCTTAAAATACCTTAAAATTACCTGCTCTTAGAGGGTGAAAAGTCCCAGATCTGGATGTAAAGGAGTGAGTGCCCAGCTCTCCCCGCTTCTGTTTGTTGTTGTTTTTGCCTCCCGCCCCTTTAAGAGAAGGAATCATGACGACGGACCGGCAAACGGAGGTGAGCCTGCATTCTTTTGTCCCCCTTTTTCTCCGTCCCCTCACGCAGACAGGAGCAAGGAAGTGCGGAGGGGTGGGGACGCAGGAAGAGCGACAAGCCCCTAAGATCTCTGGTCCGAATTTAAGTGGCCAGCGGATCTTAGGGGTCGTGTGAAAAGGCCCATAGTGTCAGTGTAATCTCACACAAACACAAAGTCTGTGTGATCCTGCAGATTCATATAAAAGACACATAATAGGTAGAGTCCATCCTTCAGGGAAAGCTTGCCTGAAGAGGAAGGTCTTTGCCTGTTTCTAGAAAGACAAGAGAGATGAGGCAGTCCTGGCCTCCAGAGGAAGGGAGTTCCAGAGTCTGGGCACAGCAGCCGAGATGGCCCTTTCATGGGTTGCCACGAGATGTACCTGTGAAGGTGGTGGGATGGAGAGAAGGGCCTCTCCTGATAACCTTAACACCCGAGTTGGTTCATATTGTGAGATTCAATCTTTGAGGTAGCTAGGACCCAGGCTGTTTTGTGCTTTGTAGCTTAAGGTCAGCACCTTGAATTGTGCCCAATAGCTGATTGGCAGTCACTGGAGTTGCTTTAATAGGGGTGTAATATGATCTCTGTACCCCACCCCAGTCAGCAATCTGGCTGCTGCATTTTGGACCCGTTGAAGTTTCCTGGGACTTTTCATTGGTAGCCCTGCATAGAGCGCATTGCAGTAGTCCAGCCAGGACGTCACTAGGGCGTGGATCACCGTGGCCAGAGCTGGTTTCTCAAGAAACCGGTGTAACGTATGTACTCGCTTTAATTGTGCAAATGCACTCCTGGCCACAGCCGTGACCTGGGCATCTAAGCTCAATGATGAGCCTAAGAACACCCCCAAGGTGCGTACCTGTTTTTTCAATTTGAGGGTGACCCCATCCAGTACAGGTTGCATCCCGATCCCTTGCTCTCCTTTTCTACTGACCAGGATTGTCTGGGATTAGTAATGTTTCATTTTGTTAAGTGCTGACGGCATGTGACTGTCACAACAACAGCACTTTCCTTCCCCTCCTAGAGTTTGCAGATTTGCTCGATTTGTTTCTATGATTTTCTGGAAGTAAGGGCATCTGTCTGATTTCTGAGAGATAAAGTCCATCATCAACCACATTTTTGGACTGTCACCTGCAACCTGGGCTCTTTGGATGGGTGGGGGCTGGGGCCTGCCAGGGGAAGGTGGTCTGGCCAGGCCCAATGGCCCATCCTGTGGGAATGCTGCCCTCTGGTGGGCAGCGTTGCAAGAGCGCCTGAAGTCCGGCCTTCGTTGCTGTCAGGTTTACAGCATGACCACAGCTGGACTGCAACTGAGATGCCCTTGGACCATTTTCGTGTCCCCTTTCCTGGGTGGGGGTGGGGGTGGGGGGAATCTTTCACCAGAGCAATCTGTTTCAAAAAGGGTATCTCCCCCCCCCCGGGCTGTTCCTGTCTCACCCACCCACCTGGTCACAAAGGAAACCTTCCTGCAGATGTTCATCTGAAGGTGAAAAAGCAGCTTGGCGAGAGAGGAGGGAGATGCCTGTGGAAACATGAAATGCCCACCCCCACGCACCCTCTGGAAGCTCTGGGCATGTGTGCAGCCCCCTCCCTAGGGAAAAGATCCATGCCTCACCCTCACCCCCCACCCCCATTGCCACCTGGAGCTCCCTGCAGCCTCTTGCAGAGAAGCCACAAAGAAGGAGGGGGGGCAGAGCTCTAGGGAGGGAGCGGGCCAAAGTATGGCCGGTGCAGGAAAGGGAGAAGCATTTGGGGGCATTCGGGAGAGCCTCAAGCCAAGAGCCCTCCATAGTTTTCACAGACCTCCAAAAATAATGGGGATAAAGGGGGGGGAGGGGATATTGCTTGCCCCACAAAATGAGGTCACCTCCTGGGGGGTTCTCTCAGTGGTCCCCTAATAGGCAGCCTCTCTTCCTCTCCTGCCTCTTCTGCGCTGCCTTTCTCCCAGCGAAGGGACTGTGGACATCTGGCCCCCAGGTATTCCTGGGCTTTGCTCAGGCCAAGGACCCCACAAGCACCCAGGAGGCTCCGACGTGGAAATATCCTTTGCCAGGCAAGCAGAGCAAACCAGAGAAGGGGCAGTGGAAGCAAAAAACGTCGGCCCAAAAGCCCCCCCTCCCCCTCGATCCCCTGGGGCGTTCTTTGCTACTCTGCTTATAGGCCAAGCTCCATCAACCCCCCCCCCCCGACTCCGAGTGCAGGACCCACAGCCATGGGCTCAAGTTACGGGAACCCGTAACTTTCGGCTGAAGATCGGGACATAGTTCTGGGGGGTTAGAGCAGCACAACAGCGGAACCCTTGACCTCAGGGGGAGGGGGCGAGCGCTACAAACCCTGGAGGGACTCAATGGGGGTTTAGACAAACACCAGGCAGATCTGCCTTGATTTGGGACTCCTGCCTGGAGCCCAGGGGGTGGGCTTGATGGCCTTTGACACCCCTTCCGTGACTCCACGGTGCTCTGAACAAAAATGCATTTCCAGTGTAAGTGACGGTGGTGGTGGTGGTGTGGTGGTGGTGGTGGTGGGGAGTTTCTTTCATCTTCTTCCTCCTGAACAACGGCCACATCCCCTCGACTTGTTCCAGCTGTTCAGGCAGGGCCCAGGGCCAGCATCCCAAACCTTGCAATGACTCGGGGGGGGGGATGATGATGAACGGGGCTCTGGAGCCCCTCTCTTACACCTGCTGCCACCGCCTGAGCCTGGGGAAATCCATCCCTCCTCTCTCATATAAGGTAAAAGGTAAAGGTTCCCCCCCCCACGCACAATGCATGCTAGTCGTGTCCAACTCTAGGGGCCTTGCTCATCTCCATGTTCAAGCCAAAGAGCCAGTGTTGTGTACGTCTACGGCCACGTGGCCGGCGTGGCTGCAAGGAAACACTGTTTTACCTACCTGCTTTTCACCTGTTTATCTACTTACATTTTATATGCTTTTGAACTGCTAGGTTGGCAGGAGCTGCGGTTATCAGTGCGAGCTCACTTTGCTCCGTGGCACTCGAGATTCGAACTGCTGACTTTGCAGCCAACCGTTTTTGGAGCCATGGGGTATTTGTACACGACCCCTAAACTCCGCCGCAAATGGCTCCCAGCTCCGGAGCTTAAAATTGTTTCCCCACCAGCTCCGGAGTTTACAGATAATTAAGTGCGACCACACCCACCTAAGCGCGTCCCAGCGCACTTTTCAGGTACCTGCTCTCCGGAGGTGAAAATTCCTGATGCGGATATAACGTAGTGACTGCTGGGCTCTCCTTGCTTCTGTTTGTTCTTTTTTTTTGCAGTGATGGGACGGCAGAACGGAGGTGAGCGGCATTCTTTTCTTCCTTTTTTTCTCCCTCCCCTCACGCAGCCAGCAGCCAGGATTGCGGAGGGGGGTGGGAACGCAGGAACAGCAACAAACCCCTAAGATCTCTCGTCTGAATTTAAGTGGCCAGCTGATCTTAGGGGTCGTGTGAAAAGGCTATTAGTCTGTTGGCTCATATAGTTTCCCCTTTTGCTGCCTGCCCTTTTCCTGCACAGATCCTCCCTGAACATCTCAGGAATGGCTCTGCGCTGCCACCTCCTGGCTGAAAGGGGCACTGCAGCTTGCCTGGCACCCTGAAGAGCCGTGTCACAGCCTGCCAGGCTTTCCCTCAGGAGGACACACACACACCCCGGGCATCGAGCTTTAAACATCCCCCACCCCTTTGCCCCTAAAAAAGGCCCTCAGGTGCCCCAAGAGTGGCCTGGGAGGTGAGCTTGAAAACAGCACTCATTGCTGGAGTTTGCAGCCCTGCAGGCTGCCTGCGGTTTTTGTGCAACTTGTAGGGACTTTTCTGACCTGGGGCGACCTTCAGTCCGTTCAAAACTGACCAGTTGTTCCTTCCAGCCCTCGATTTCAAAGAGAGTCCCGCCTCTTTGCTGAGCGTTCTTCCCCCTCTCTGTCCAGGGTCTATTTTATGTTGCTTTTTATTTATTTATTTATTTATTTATTTATTTATTTATTTATTTATTTATTT
>JAHTLZ010000254.1:155095-168076 GCA_023846285.1 Phrynocephalus versicolor | reverse complement strand
ACTTTTTTTCCCTGAATGTACAAGCACTTTTTAGGAGTCATGGGATAGGGCTCCAAGTTTTATCACTTGCTTCTCATCTGGAGGCTTGGGGCGGGGGGAGTTAGAAGATGTAATATGACCAATTGACAAAATTAGAGTAGAAGTGGATTTCTCAGTAGAACTATGGCCGGAATTTGGATTTTTGGCCGTGTAAAAAGAAAAAACACCAGCAGGGGGAGGAAATAAGAAACTGGAGGAGCCTTCCTGACACAGCCAGAAGAACACGGCGTGGGATGTGATCCACGGAGCCACAAGAAGTCCTCCCCACGGTGGTTTCCAGACAAACCCATGTTTAGATGGCCCGAGAGATTAAGTTGGAGGATTCCCAGCTGTTTTTTTTTTTGGATTGCATGTAGCAGTGGCACCAGAGGATGTGTTGTAGGGCATGCTTATGGTCCTTATCAAGTGCTCTGCCCGTGGGCAAGGATTTGGCCCTGTGTCTTTCCCAGCCCTCTTCCCAGTCTGCACAGACTCCCAGCCTGGGCTCCAGGGGAGACTGGGCTGCCCCTCCCCAGAGAGAGAGAGAGAGAGAGATTGAGAGAGAGAGAGCATCCTTCTGGTTCCTACCTGGGTCCTTGCACACCTCTTGGCATTCCACCAAGGTCGCAAACCTGTTTGGGTTGCCCGCTTGGCCTCGGTAGGTGAACTGCTCGCAGACTGTTCCAATCGGATCGTAGTGATACATGGGTATGGAGTCGTTCCCCTCTCCGTGGTCGGCAGGGAGCCTACAGATCGCTGTGGTGGCCCAGAGCAAAGAGCGGGCGGTTGAGGAGAGGCACGGGGAGCCTCTGCGCTCACCCAACAGAGCTTCTTCCCAGCAGACTGAGCGCTGCCTCCCCCCACCCTGCTGCACCGTTTGCAGGGAAACCCTCTTGGCCGCCCTCCCCCCCCCAGCAGCTGATCAGAGCTCAGGGTCTTTTCACTGCCTTTTCTCTGTCCACTGCTGGACCTCTCAACTTTCCCCACCCCTCCTGCTGCGTGGCTAGGCATGCCCAGGCTGAGGGCCACCAAGTCATGTGAGACTGATTGAGTTCAGCCCTCGGAGTGAAGCAGGGGAATAATCCCAGTGGCCAAATCCCCGGCTGGTGGCCATCCAACCTCTGTCCCAAATCCCACCCCCTTCCAGGGGCGGGGAACCCATCCTACGGTCATCCGCCCCATGGCTGGGTAACTCTGCTGCCAAGACTTTTTTCCTGAGGAGGCCTGGCATGGGTGGCCATTTCTGCTTCCAAGCAGCCATGCCGTCGGCCATCGGCACATGGTCCCTGCTGGTTGAACCTGGGACGGATACAGCCTTTGGGTTCCTTGCCCTTCAGAGCATCCTAGCTTGGGGTCCCCAAGACTCTTTTGGCTCTACCGCCCAATTGCTAATGTTCCCTTTTTGGGCAAGGTAATTGAGAGGGTGGCCGCGGTCCGGCTTCAATCATTCTTGGAGGGAGAACGCGTCCTTGACCCATTCCAGTCTGGGTTCAGGCCAGGTCGGGGGACTGAGACAGTCTTGGTCGCTCTGCAAGATGACCTCCTCCGGGGGGGGGGGCGACAGGGGTTGCTCTACCCTGTTGGTCCTTCTGGATTTGTCAGCGGCCTTTGATGCCGTCGACCACAGTATCCTGCTGGACCGGCTCTCCGAGATTGGAATCGGGGGCACTGTTCACAGTTGGCTCCGGTCCTTTCTCAGGAGCCGACCCCAGCAGGTTTAGCATTGGGGGGGGGGTTGTCTGCCCCTTGGATACTCCCTTGTGGGGTTCCGCAGGGGTCGTCTTTCTCTCCCATGCTGTTCAACATCTATGTAAGGCCGCTAGCAGAGGTCATAAGGAGATATGGAGTCTGCTGTCATCAGTACGCTGATGACACGCAGCTCCATCTCTCCTTTTCCACCGCTGCAGATGAGGCTGTCCAGACCCTCAATCAGTGCCTAGACGCAGTCATGGAATGGACCAGGGCCAACAGACGCAAACTCAACCCCAACAAGACCAAGGTTATGTTCTTTGGGACTTCCCAATCTGGCTATGGAGGCCCTTTTCCCACCTTGGAGGGCGTTTCCCTCCGACCATTGGACACTGTCCGGAATCTGGGCGTAGTCCTGGACCCAGCGCTCACCATGGAAGCCCAGGTGGCTGCTGCCTTTTTTCATCTTCATCGAATAGCCCAGATTCATCCCTACCTAGATGGGGACTCCCTCAGGACAGTTGTGCAAGCGCTGGTGATCTCGAGACTAGACTATTGCAACGCGCTCTACATGGGGTTGCCCTTGACTCTCCTTCGGCGACTGCAGCGGGTTCGACCACATCACCCCAGTTCTGGCTCGCCTGCATTGGCTGCCCATTGCATCCCGAATCAGATTCAAGGTCTTGGTTTTAATTTATAAAACCCTCCATGACCTAGAACCTGACTACCTGGCAGAGCGGATCGACCAGCGGTCAACATCGGCCCGACCGACTAGGTTGTCGCGGGCGCACATGCTGCGGGTGGCCACGCCCAGGGAGGCTCGGAGAACATCCACCCGTGTCCGAGCCTTCTCTGTGGCTGGCCCCACTTCGTGGAACCATCTCCCCACCAAAGTGCGCCTAGCAGAGTCCCTGCCAGCCTTCCGGAAGGCATTAAAAACTTTCCTTTTCCGGGAGGAGTTCGGTGACTAAAAAGGTTTTTCTTTTCTTTCCCCCCCTTGCCATCTGCTATTGTTGATTGCTATTTTTAATTGATTTGTTTGTTACCTGTTTCAATTGTTTTATTTAATTGTGTGTTACTGTTTATACTGTCTTTGCTGTAAACCGCCCGGAGTTCCTCCGGGAAGATGAGCGATATATAAGCCCAATAAATAAATAAATAAATAAATAAATAAAGAAAGAAAGAAAGAAAGAAAGAAAGAAAGAAAGAAAGAAAGAAAGAAATGTGCTTGACTCAGCATTGCATAAGCCCTGGGGAGGGCATGAAGGATGGGAGGAAGCCAGTGCTCCACAGCTCCTGTTTCTCTTGTGGGGGAGAGGGTGCCCAAGGAGGCTGTGGGGGGGATCTCTTTGGAGGCTGATCTTGGCAGGACTTTAAGGGCTAGAGGTCTTGGCTCTTGGGTGAGCAGGCTCTGGGTTCAAAGGCAAGCCAGGCAAAATTCCGTTCTACCTCACAATCCCGTGGTGGTTTTTTTTTTTTTTTTGCCTTTGTTTTGCCGGTGCTAATCAGATGAAGTGGAAGGTATGAAAATAATACTTATAGAGACAATAAACCAATCAAAGACACTAAGTAATTTCTTTTAAAAAAAATCAGAGTACAGATGCCCTTCTATCTCCTGGTAGGGATATTAAAGCCACTACAGTGAGTTCTCTGCCTTCTGCCATGCCCATGTTGTGCCTTAACAACTGAAAGGCTAAACATTCCCAGTTCCCTAAGCCGTTCCTCGTAAGACATTTCTTTGATAATTTCAACCATCCTGGTTGCCTTCCTCTGTACCCACTCAAGGTTGTCAACATCCTCAGTTTAAAAAGGTTGTTGACAACCTTGAGCGGGTACAGAGGAGGGCGACCAGGATGGTTGAAGGTCTGGAACATGTGTCTTACAACGAGCAGCTTAGGGAGCTGGGGAGGTTTAGCCTTGCAAAAAGAAGGCTGAGAGGTGCATGGCAGGGGGTTGGACTGGATGGCCCTTGAGGTCTCTTCCAACTCTAGGATTCCATGATTCTATGATACTGTGAACTAAGGCAAGTGAGTGAACCCGAAGGAACAGGTTGGGGGAAGAGGTCCAGCAGCCTTTTGGCGTACCTGGTTGTTTGCAGGCGTGTTCACACTCGGTCAGAGTTTCAAACCGGTTCTCATTTCCCAGGCAGCCGCCGTAGCTAAATAACTCGCAGTTTTGCGTGGCCTTGTTGTAATAGTACCTGAGCAGGGCAGCTCTGCATGGGCCCCCCTCCTTGGGTAGGTGACAGATCTCTGAAATGCACAAGAAGGCCTGCTAAGAGTTGGACCAGGGGGCAGGCGGGGGGAGGGAGGGGGAGGGACCACCGTCAAGGCACACCCTCCCAGAACGGACACCTGGTTTTCTTTCAAGGCACGCTGACCGATCCACCCCCCCCCCACCCCACCCGTGGCATTCAGTGGCATTTGGGTGGAAACAAGATGTGATACAGCAGACTTTGAAAGAAAACAGCTACGGTGACTAAAAATTCACAGTTTATCTCATAACTGCATTGAAAAAGAAATCTATCAGAATATTGAATTTCAGTGCTGGCCCTCCCAAAATGATTTCAGTCTGGCAAGAAATTTAGTTTTCACTTTTCTAAACATCAAAGCCACTAGCCCATTAAAGAGTTTTAGCTGAATTATCAAGCTGCCTAGATGCCCTAAGCACATTTGATCTTGCTTGATTTTGGAAGCTAAGCAGGGTTGGCCCTGGCTAGTCCTTGGATGGGAGACCACCAGGGAATACCAGGTGCTGTAGGCACCTGGAGTAGGAACTGGCAAGCCACTCCAGTATTCCTGCCAAGAAATCTCCATGGACATGGAGTCACGTAGAGTCGGTCACGACTGTAACGACAGAACACACACAGCTGAATTATCACCTGCCTTTCAACAAACCAGTTGTTTAATTGTTTTTCTCTCCCTTTGCACCAGGTAGCATATGTGTGGAATTTCATAGACGCAGCTGCTTTTTCTAAATATGCCAAGGCATCAGCCTTCACTTTTCTCTCCCGTGGATTTATGGTTATGATTATTTTACGGATTATATATCTATTTAGCACTGGTCAGGCATCATCTTGAGGACTGTGTCCACTAGTTATGGGCACTAAAATCCAAGAAGGATGCTGACAAAGTGGAACAAGTTCACAGAAGGGAGACAAGGAGGATCGGAGGGGATGGAAACCAAGCTCTCTGGGGAAAGAGTGGAAGAACTGGACCTGTTGAGCCTTGGGACAAAAAGGAAGACTGAGGGGCGATAGGAGAGCACTTTGCAAGTATCTCAAGGGCTGCCCTACAGAGGAAGGCAGGGTCTGTTCTCCATCATCCCAGAGTGTAGGATGCGTGATAATGGGCTCAAGTCACAGGAAGCCAGATAAATATGTAAGATCCGTATGCCAATGGAATCAGTTGCCTTATGGGGAGGTGGTGGGGGAGTGCTGCAATGCTGGAGGCACTCAAGAGAAATTCAGACAATCACTTGGCAAGTATCTTATGACTTGTGTCCCTGCCTTGAGAGCCTCGTGGCGCAGTGGTTAAATGCCTGTACTGCAGGTAAAACTGTGCTCACGACCTGGGATTCAATCCCTGCTAGCAGGCTCAAGGTTCACTCAGCCTTCCATCCTTCCGAGGTCAGTAAAATGAGTACCCAGCTTGCTGGGGGGGGGCAATGTGTAGCCTGCACACTGTAATTAACATTGTAAACCGCCCAGAGACTACTTAAAGTGGTATGGGGCGGTATATAAGCAGAACACTTTGCTTTGCTTTTTGCTTTTTGCCTTGAGGGATGTCAAAACATGTGCCTCTAACTATAGAATTTCAAGTCTTGGTTCCGGGCAAGCTCACCCATTCCCGTGGCACCTATTGATCCCCAGACCAGCTCTTTCAGGGCTGCCTCCCAACTCATTCAAAATCTCCTCTCAGTTCTGCCCTGGTTTTAAGTCACCAATTCATTCCCATTTTCTGGCAGGTGGGCAGGTGGAATTAGATATTCCGGAGGATATTTGGGCTTGGGCAAGTGACCTCAGGGGTGAACGACTTTTGCAATGGCGCATCTGACAACAATGTGTCTCAAGAAAATATACTTTCTCAATGTTTCTTAGAACTTCCTTGTAGGGACTTTAGGGTCCTCCCAAATTTATGAAGTGGCCAGGATTGCTGTGAACCGCAAGTGGGATCCAAGTTATGTTACTGGGAGCTGGGGACCAAGTGTTCAATCAGTGATGAGGTCGCTATAAAAACAATAATCGCACAACCAGTTGGAAACAACTTGAACAGCTCAAAATGAAAACAACAATTCCCAGCTGGTTTGTGTATCTCAGTGGTTCTCAACCTGTGGGTCCCCAGATGTTCCTGGACTGCAACTCCCAGAAGTCTTCTTCACTAGCTGAGCTGGTGTTGCAGTCCAGGAATATCTGGGGACCCACAGGTTGAGAACCACTGGTATATCTCTTTTCCCTGGTGTTAAAAGGCAAGACTTTAAGGGTCGGCAGTGATGACAATTTTTCTGGGACTGCTGCAATAAAAAACATTACCAGCCCTTTCAGGTAACCACAGATCCATTTGCCTAGCACCAGAACCCTTGTCCCAGATTGGGAAAGAAGGCTGCGGGCACCTCCACTTCCCTCACTCCTGGCCCTTACCTGGATTCCGGCATCTCCAGATGCATTCGATCTGGGTTTCAAACTGGTTTTCGTTGCCCCCACAGCCGCCAAAAATAAACTTCTCGCAGGTGTTGTTGACTGGGTTGTAATAGAACCTGGGGAAGTGGCCTCGGCAGGGCCCCGGATCCACCGGTAGCCAGCAGATGTCTGTGGGGTGGGGGGGGGAGAAGAGGGACATTTGAGTACACCGCCTTGTGAAGGGAATTTATGCTATTCCACATGGGGTACAATGGAGTGTCCACACCCATGCACAGGGTCACCGCTGGCACATCGCCAGAAAGGACGAAGGATGAGAAAAGGGGACCTCCATTATCATAAGATGGTGCAGGGACCTCTCTTAACGAGGCATTCACGGCCTCCTGGACCCAGGTGCGAATCCGCCTGGTAGATCTTTCAATTAGCCAAGAAGGGCAAGGGTTGAGCAGCGTGGTGGTAGAGCGGACAGATCCAAGCACCCTGTGTCCACATCCTCAGGTCTCAACAACTGAAACTCATCCAAATAACGCTTGACCTAAGCACAGCACACTGGACACATCCTTTGTTTCTGCACCAGTGGTGGAGTCCAACTCACTGCGAATCTGAGCAATTTCCCCCCTCAAAATGAATGGCAAACTCATCACAGCGAGCCAATGAATGGTCCAGAGCCTCCAACACATCTCCAGGTTGAAGATGATCCCAGACCACCCAAAACAGCTCTGCTGGACGGCGCTCAGAGGAAGCAATGCGGTTGGTGAATCACCACAGAATAGGCCCAATAATGGCCTCTGAGTTGTGTTCGGTCAGACTAACAGCGGAGTTTTCTCCACCAGCGCTCCAGCTGTCTTCACTCTCACTTCATTGCCAGCAGCTCAGATGTATACCAAAGGGCTGTCCGGGCTCTGCATAAAGAGAGAGGGTACTTAGGCATGATCGTGTCAACTGCCCAGGTGATCTCCTTAGTCCATCCCCTTATTCCTCCTTGGGCGTCAACAAGAGCACTGATCATATCCCCCAGAGCTTTCAGGATACCATCCAGATCCATTAGTCTCCAAGGGTGGATCACCTTAACAGATTCCCCACCACCCTTGCAGATGGTAGAAGAAGCCAATAGACTAAACTTGACCAGGAAGTGGTCTGACCATGACAATGGAGTCAAAACGAGCCCTTACAAATCCAGGACACATAAACACAGAACTTGAAATGGAATAAATAACATGATACAGCCGCATCCCCAAACCTCTGCAACTAGAGAGATGGCCCCAGATATCAAGTCTGAGCTGCCACTCAACAACGGCACTTCCCTTCTCTGTTTTCCCACCTTGCTGGAAGCAACTTTTGTGACTTTTTCCCTAGTTATTTTAGATGCCCAGCCCTCCAGATGGGTTACAAGCCCTCCAGGTCCTTTGGCTAGATTGCAGAATTGAACCTGGCCCTTGCATTTCGATTTGGGCCAAATTTGAATTGGTTGGCCTCTTGGGTTCAAAAGGTGGCAGTCAGCCCCAAACACAGACCCCGTAAGAAGCAGTCACAATTAATGGGCTTCCAGGTCATGGCTGTACATAAGAACATAAGAACATAAGAAGAGCCATGCTGGATCAGGCCAAAGGCCCATCTAGTCCAGCTTCCTGTATCTCACAGCGGCCCCACCAGATGCGTTTGGGAGCGCATGAGACTAGATATCTGTCTCCTGATACCACTCCCCTGCATCTGGCCCTTGAAGTACCCTGGTTTAAAGCCTGGAGACTACACATCTCCATCATGGTTTGTAACCTGTGATGGACTTTTCCTCCAGGAATCTGTCCAATCCCCTTTTGAAGGCATCCAGGTCAGATGCCATCACCACATTGTGTGGCAGGGAATTCCATAGACTTAACACGCTGGGTGAAAAAAATATTTTCATTTGTCAGTTTTTTACTCTCCCAGCCCTCAATTTGAGTGTATGTCCCCTAGTTCTGGCATGTTGGGAGAGGGAGAAGAGCTTCCCTCTATCCACTTTACTCATACCCTGCATTATTTTGTATGTCTCAATCATATCCCCCCTCAGGGGCCTTTTTTCCAGACTAAAGAGGCCCAAATGTTTTAGCCTTTCTTCATAAGGGAGGTGCCCCAGCCCAGTAATCATTTTAGTCGCCCTCTTCTGCACCTTTTCCAGTTCCACTATGTCTTTCTTGAGATGCGGTGACCAGAATTGTACACAATTATTTCATTTGCTTTTATCTTAAGAAACTGATCTAGAACCTCCTAATTAAACAACGACAACAGAAAAGGAACATTGGGTGAATAAATGTGGATGCAAGGAGGCAGAAGGGGTCCCAAGGAAAGGCAGGCAAGGAGGGGGGATTGGGGAGGGGGAGGGGGAGGGGGAGGGGCAGGTGCCTGAGGCCTTTCCCCACCTTTGCTGATGCAGGTCTCTGTGCAAGCCTCAAGGGTGGGGAACCTGTTGGGGTTCCCTTGGCATCCCCCATACGGGAACGGCAAACATCTCTCCTCGGTCGTTGAGTAGTGGTACATGCTGGTGTAGTGGTTGCAGGGCCCGGTCTCTGGGGGCAGCACACAGATGTCTGGGGGCCCAGAAAGAGGGCAAGAAAGAGGCATGAGTGGCCAGCACGGCAAAGAGTGGTCAGCCTCTTCTTTCCAGAAGCCGTGATTTGTGTGTCAAGGAAAGCCTTCGGGGGACAGGACAATAAAACTCCACAGTACCCTCCCTCCATAAAGGCTGTGGTTCCCCCCCCCCCCCACAATGCAGGGGCATGCCCTTCATTTATAGGCTGCCTAGGAGTCGTCCAGCCAAAATGGTTGGCCGCATCGCTCTGTTGGCTACCTGGGTTCCGGCAACGCTGCTCACAGTGTTTCTGGGTTGGGAACCGGTTGGCATTGCCTTGGCAGCCCCCGTAGACAAAGGGGCTGCAGGTTTTGCTGTGATGGTCGTAATAGTACATGGGGATGTTAGCCAGGCAAGGGCCTCGATCCGCCGGCATCTTGCAGATCTCTGTAGTTACGAGAGAGGAGGAAAGACGGGTGAGAAAAGCCATGCTCCACCTGGGACCCTCCTGCTGGATCCGCCTGTCTGGCTCCGTGGCTCCTCCAAGGATGGCTTGTTGAGGATCCGGAAGCCACCTGGTCACTTCTGCTCTGATGGCCTAATGGAGATGATCTAGATGAGAGAGAGAGAGGGAGGGAGGGAGGGAGGGAGCGAGAGAGAGAGAGATCCTACCAGGGTAGAAGCAGGTGCTAAGGCACTGCTCCAGGGTCCGGAACCGGTTCTCGTTGCCACCACGGCCGTGGAAGGTGAAATGCTCACAAGTCTGTATGGCGTGGTTGTAGTAGTACGTGATCTTGTAGCCGTCACCGTGGCTGGGATCCTTGGGCAGTTTGCAGATGTCTGGAAGGCAGGAGGAACAGGCAATTAGAAGCCTGTCAACAAAAGGGGAATGGAGCCAGTGAGCAGGGTGGGGTTGGGGTGAGGCACATTTCCCCATTGGAGACCCCAGACAGCCCACTGGTGCCCACCAAGAGGGCAAGAGGTCTCGCTGCTGCTGCTGCTCCGCCCCTGAGCCCCTGGCACGTCCCGTGTTCCACTGGTGGCCCCCACGGTGGCTACGCAGCTTAAGAATGAGCTCCTGTGTGTGAAAAGGAGGCGGGCGCCCAAAGAAGAGCAAGGCAAGGGTGCTTCTCCCTTGCACACAGCATCTAATGGGAAGTTACGAAGGGAGCACAGGGATAGACCCCACGGCAAGAACAGACAGTAGCAAATCTGTTTAATGTCAACAATGCACACCAAACTCGGGTGAGGTGTGGGAGCTGTTTCCATGTCTTCCTTGGAATGTACCTGAAATCTCAACACCTGAAGAGAGTGCAAATTGAACTCTCTGCTGAACTGGTGACACTTAATACCGCTTCTTGGGGTGTTACTCTTCACTGATTTCGTTCTTGCATGGGAGAATGAACTATATCAAGGGTTTTCTCTTCCGATTACAAGGTTTTACTTCATTTCCCTTGTTCCAGGACTGGTGGGTTTTGGGGTTTGATTGTTTGTTTGCCTGCAACCTCCCCCCCTCCAATTTCCAATATTGCAAACAAGCAAACGAATCAGGTAAAACTCATCCACCTGCCCTTCCATGCTTTCTGTGACAAGGCTTTCAATGAAACACACGAAGTTTTTAATGCCTAGTACAAGTTTTGGCACGGAACACACTTTTTTCGGGGATCCCAGCTTTGTTGAACCAAAATGAAGCCCCAAATCTTTTTTTCCCTTGAGCATTTCATTTGGCTTCAGCAAAACGAATGCCTGCCTGCCCCCTTCCCTGCTTCCCCTGTGGCCTCCCTACCTGGTCCTGCCACCGCCCCTGTCCAGCTGGTAGGCAGAGGGCCTGGCTCTGGGGTGTCGGTGTGCTAATCCTGAGCATGCGCCCGCCAACGTGGCTGATAGGAGGGTGCATGCACAGGGGAGGTAGCAGCTGGCTCCAGAAAGGAAAGCCGGGGGGTGGGGTGGCGGCAGGGGCATGGTGCTTCTTGGAAGGGAAGGAGGGTCTCTTCTGTCTCTGACAATGGTGGCAGCAGCAATAGAGGTGGCGGTGGCATCAGAGGACTCGGAGGAGGGGGCACGAGGCAACAGGGGCAGTGAGAAGGTGGCGGTATGTGGGTACCAGAGGAGGTTGAGGGTTGGAACAGGTAGTTCTTCCTCTCAAGGCATCAACTTGAAAAATAAACTGGGAACTGGTTTGTGGTGGTTCTTGGTTCATTGTTAGCCTAGCAGTGCACCAGAGGCCATAGCAAAACGCCTGTGTGCCGCTTCGTGCCCATCTCAAATTCAAATGTGACGCTTCATAGCAAGAACAATCAACATGGGGGGGGGCACTTTTGAGATGTTTCCATGATCCTGTTTCCCTCACCTTGGTACCTGCAGGTCCAGAGGCATTCCTGCACCGTGGAAAACCGGTTCTCATTTCCTCCACAGCCTCCATAAATGAACACTTCACATGTTTTGGTCTCGGGTGAATAGTGAAACATGGGCATGTGGCCTTTGCAGGGGCCGGCTGCTGCAGGAAGTTTGCAGATGTCTGCTCAGAGAGAGAGAAAGAGACATTGGAAAGGAATTCCTGGGAGTCAGGAAACAGGATGGCAGGAGGCCAAAGGACCAGGGCCCTGAACGCATCCGAGGTGACGGAGGATTTACCAGGCTCCAGGTCCAGGCACTGGAGGCCACAGCCGGAGAAGCAGCACTTCTGGCCCCAAGCGCAGTCCCGATCATCGCTGCAGGAATCATTGCAGGCCACCCCTGTTTGCCTCTTCTCGGGACAGGTGCCGGGGTGAACTGAGGAGGACAATTGAGAAGGGAGTCAAGCTTCCTCCTGATCAGGATGCATTTTCCACAGGTCCCTTGTGGGTCACCACCCAAGGGCAATCAGATAGGCCCCGAGAGTCCACTCTAACAGCCCCCCCCCGGCATTGCCCTACTCCAAGAGATACCAACTAAAAGTCCCCTTTAAGGCCCTTGTCATGGATCACCTGTATCTTTACTCTGAACCTGGAGGTTTCCCTGGTACACCTGGTGCACCATCTCCATTTGATGCACCTGGGCCAGAGAGCCTAACAAGCATCCTCCCCGGAGAGCTCACCAAAGGCTGTCCATGGACCCATCCGGAGGGGGACTTACCAGGCTCAGCAGGGAGGCAGGTGGTCAGGCAGCCACGGGAGCAACACTTCTCTCCCGGCCCACACTCCGTGTCTGCGGTGCAGTTTTCCAGGCAGTCGGTGGTGTTCCCAGGAGAGGTGGGCACTGGGCAGTAGCCGGGGTGAGCTGGGAGGGAGCGGGCACCCAGGGGGGAGGAGAGAAGGGCAGAGATCAGGGGAGAGTGGCAGCAGCCTCTGAGAAAGAGCAACCTCACGCTCTCCCATCAGCGGTCCTGGCAACAGCCTGCCTGCTTTCACAGACATCGGACTAAATGATGAAAAATGCAGGAGGCCTGAGAAACGGGTCTTGCTCCCATGGGATCAGACACTATGCAATAGGCCACCTTTGTATATGGTTCTGCTGTATACACATTGCCTCTGACGCCTCCTAGGGGCCACTTCCGAGAGTACCCCTTGGAAACAGGCATTTCTAGGTTACTGAACTGACCCTTTCTCGTCAGCACTCCGCTGAAATCACAGGTGTGGCTACCGTGGCTGCAGAAGTCCGACTGCATGCGGGTTTCTGGGTTCGGAGGGCAAACTCCCAGCAACCTGCGTCCACCTAGCTTGGTCCTCCTCCTGCCCCCTCCTGGTGGGAAACCTCACTGCAGTGCAGCCCCCAACCCCCTTTGGACTGTCTTGAGCACAAGGGGCCCCCTCGGTGCCGCTGCCATCACCTCCTCACCTTCCACAGGGAGCACGCACATGCGGCTGCACCCACAGCTGCAGCAGAGCTCGTCTCCTGGGCAGTGGCCGTCCCTGGAGCAGCGCACGGCGCACTCCTCGGGGGGCTCCGGGCACTCGGGACACGTCCCGTGCTTCCCTGGAGAAGAAACCAGGATTGGTCAAGCGGGCAGCACTTGATGTCTATTGCAGCAGTTTTTGTCTCCACAGACACACAGACAGAGAGGGAAGTCTCTCTCTCTCTCTCTCTCTCTCTCTCTCTCTCTCTCTCTCTCTCT
>JAHTLZ010000254.1:137038-155085 GCA_023846285.1 Phrynocephalus versicolor | reverse complement strand
CTCTCTCTCTCTCTCTCTCTCTCTCTCTCTCTCTCTCTCTCTCTCTCACACACACACACACACACACACACACACACACACACACACACACAATCACAGAATGATTCACCATCTGGGTGAATATGTCTGTGAAGAATCTCAGTCATGCTAGTGATGTGATCCAGGAGCTGAATTATGCAACAGAACCTCTTGGATTGTTAAGAAACATTTTGATAACCATCCAAGTAGCTTCTTCAGTCTGAGGCATGTTGGTGGGAGGCTTCCAGATTATCCTCCACCATGGTTCCCCTTCACTTTCATCTGAATAGGCCCCCTTAGAGGTTCAATGGTCGGGGTTGAGTGAAACCCACGCCTCTGAAGCCCCTCCCAAGAGCCATCACGCATGGGTTGTTAGCAGTGGCCTTCCCGGTGGAGGTGTGAAGAGGTCCTTCAATATACCCCCCAGTAAAATCAGGAGGAAAGAAGAAGGAAACCGGAAAAGAAAAGAAAAAGGGATGAGAATGAACAAGAAACAGAGAAATCACTCCCCCTCCGTCAGCCTCACCCACCGGTCTGTCTGCAAACTTGCAGGCATTCCTCTTTGGTGTAAAACCGATTCGCATTGCCTTGGCAGCCGCTGAACAGGAAGGGCTCGCAGGTCCTGGTGGAGGAGTTGTAGTAGAAGTATTCCATGGACAAAGTGCAAGAGCCAGGCTCCTTGGGGAGAGTGCAGAGGTCTGGAGCAAAGCAGAGGCACCAAAAACATCTCCATAGACTCTGATGCAACTCAAAATTCTCTTGAACAAATTCAGTTGCTTAAGCCTACCTAAGGCTGGGTGGTGGCAATGGTTAGTCCACTGGCTCCAGAAATTGGTGTTTTCTGCTGTAAGATGGCTTTTTCCACCTTATAAATACTGCATATGCCTGTATGTATGCACAAACAGAGCAACCGTACTCTGTCTTAGGCTTTGTCTCCAGCCTTGCAAGACTTACTTTATTCTTTTCTTTCTTTTCCCTTTCCTTTTTTTTCTTTAATAAACCCTCCTTATGTTTAGCATCAATTATGGCCTCTGTTGGTTTCTCTCCTCTTTTGACAGAACCTGTTTCAAATCCATTTTCCCCTTATTTAATTTTTACAACACGCATTCAGCCCTGGGTGAGAATTAATGGGAGGGGGAGCTCTTATGGAAAATGCAGGCTGCCTGCTCTGCTCATGTCAAGCCCCCATTTGGTCAGGTGCCCCCTGCCCTGAAGAAAAGGGCTTGGCCAATTTATTTATTTATTTGTTTATTTATTCAACTTATATGCCACCCACTACCCAAAGGTCTCTTCATCTGGCTTCCTTTCACATTCAGTTTTGCTGTTGGCATATGGCAGTATTACACCATCCCCACATTTCTTTTGTTTCCTTACTAGATCTCCTCGTTGGGCTCAGAGGCTCAGGTTTTGGAGTTTACTCTTTGGATCCCGCATTTTGGATCTGAAATCTCAGGGAAAGGGTTGCTGCCCACTCGGTGAACATGAGATTCCAGGATCTGTTCTCGTGACTTCAAAGAATGCCCCGTAGGCCTGCCCAGAAGCACCCCGGCCCTTCTCTTCATTTTGAATGCTTTAGAACTGCTGTTGGTTGACATTTTTCAGACCTTAGCCTTTCGATAGAGTGAGCCTGGTGGAGAAAGAACTGGCTCCAGAGCTCGGCAGGGCTGGGAACTGGAAATGGGGAACTTGCCGTCAAGTTGGACTTTATTTATTTATTTATATTTATATACTGCCCAACTTTCCGAAGGAACTCGGAGCGGTTCACAGCAAGAAAATCCATACAATTCGGCTATAAAAACAAATTTAAAACAAACCCAATCGATAAGGCATTAAAATCAATTGTAAAAAATGGGATATACAATGGTGGCAAAAAACAAAGGAAAAGAGAATAGGATAAACCACAATTGGTTGCCAAAAGCAGCCTGGAAGAGCCAAGTTTTTAATCGCTTCCTAAAGGCTGAGAGGGGCTCCATGGTCCTAATATCACTGGGAAGCTGGTGGCTGAACTCCAACTTAACGTGGGTGTTTTCTCCCCACCTCCCCCGCCCGTCCCAACGACTTGGGATCTGGATCCCACCCACCCCTCCCTTTTTCTGGTGAAAAGAAAGTTTGTTTTTAATAGAGACTCAGGACTTGGTACCAAAGGCTTAGACTAAGACTTGGGACTTGGAGTCTTGCCAACATTCCTTGAGCTTAGACATACCAGGTTGTTTGTCTGTTTCAAAGAAGAATTAATTACTTTAATTTGATTACAAAACACAAGAAGACCTTTCTCACCACCAGGCTTTGGGAGGCAGCGTTGACAGAGGGCTTTGTGCACCCGCTGCCCCATGGCTGCTGAATGGGAAATGGGGAAGGCCAGTTCCATGACCTCTTTCTCCCTACAGCAGTGGTTCTCCACCTGTGGGTCCCCAGATGTTCCTGGACTGCAACTGCCAGAAATCCTGGCCCGTTCAGCTAGTGATGAAGACTTCTATGAGTTGCAGTCCAGGAACATCTGGGGACCCACCGGTTGAGAGAACCACTGCCTTAAAGGTTCTCTGTCTTTCCAAACCAGATCTGGGCAGGACTGAGCTTCTAAAGAGGGGCTGCCTCAAACGGATGGCCGCCCTCTGAGCGGGAAGGCATGAAGCTCATCGAGGGTGCACAAGTGTGGCTCCACACCTTGGATCCCTAGGTGTTCTTGGACTACAACTCCCAGAAATCCTGGCCAGCAGCCCCAGTGGCAAAGACTTCTGGGAGTTGTAGTCCAAAGACACCTGGGGAGCCCCAGTTGGGAGCCCCTGTCATATAAATTGCTGGCGAATTCAGTGGGAGTGTTTTCGAAGCTCCAGATCAGGTGGGTCATGCCCAGTTCTGGAGCTCGCTGGCAGAGAAGTTGTGTTGTGGGAGGTTCCCTGCTACCTTTCTCAAGATCCAGGCACTCCAGGCTGCAGCCTGTGAAGCAGCACTTCTGGCTTGGCAGGCAGTCCCGGTCGTTCTTGCAGGCGTTCTGGCAGGGCCCGGACCTGCGTTGGACGTTCCTCTCCGGACACACCCCAGGGTGAGCTGGCAAGAGAAGGCCCGTTCGTTGGTTTTGTTTGTTTGTTTGTTTGTTTATATGCCACACTGATTTTCCCAGAAGAAACTCTGGGTGGTTTACATAAAACAAAGCATATTAAAAAAAACCAAAGAGCAAAATCAAAACATTAATACAATGAAAACAATGAAGATAAGACAAATAACCTGGCAAGAGGCAATGACCACATAATAACAAAACATCAAACACAGGGAGGACAAAAGACACATTGACAATTGCTGAATGCATCCCTAAAGAGCCAAGTTTCCACTGCCTTTT
The DNA here is from genome assembly GCA_023846285.1 of Phrynocephalus versicolor. Lineage (NCBI taxonomy): Eukaryota > Metazoa > Chordata > Lepidosauria > Squamata > Agamidae > Phrynocephalus > Phrynocephalus versicolor. The sequence goes on along the minus strand of JAHTLZ010000254.1, from coordinate 151,730 downwards.
TGAATGCAGCAAGGGATGGGGCCCAGCATGTCTCACTTGGTTGTTTGTTCCAGGTAGCCGGCCCGGCCACCAAGAAGGCCCTGTTGTGTGTGGCAACCTTGCAGGCCTCCTGGGGTGTGTGGCCACCCGGAGCGAGCATGCCATAGAGGCTCTGGTGGACCAAGCCGTCACTGACCTTTGCGGGATGTCCTCTGCCAGATATTCTGGACCCAAGCCATGGAGGGTTTTGTAAACCAAAACCAACACCTTGCATCTTATTTGGGAGGCAGCAGGCAGCCAGTGCAGGTGAGCCAGGATTGGGGTGATGTGGACAAATCCTCTCTTCCCAAAGAGGAAGAGGCTCCCAAATGCTGTAAAGCCAGGCCTGACCTGGAAAACAGACTGCCTGGGAAAATGCACATGTCTCTGTAGCTGAGAAACATGAATCCACACCTCTCTCAGTGCTGGTCATTAAAGAATAAATTAGTGAAACAGCCTCTGAGAGGGGAGAAGAATGAGCAATTCTGGAAGGCGATGAGACACTAATGAATAAGGTACCTTATAAACAGCGGAGCCAGGGGAGGTGTCGCCACCCTACTTTGCAGATCCCAGGCCCAGTGTTATGTGACAACTACACCCCCACCCCCAGCAAATATTCCCTTGTTGGGGAAAGCACTGAAGTGTTCACAGCCTGGACAGCATCATGCCTTCTTAGAAGAAACTGATTATCTGGACCATTTCAGTCCAGCTTCGAGACAGGGCCTGGTACCAAAACCACCCTCATTGCCATGCTGACTTGCTCCAGGATAAAGAGGGGAGTGCAGCGTCTCAGTAGTTTTTTCATTTGACTGGATTGGACCCATGCCACCTGTTGCCACTGGGCACCATCAGCTGCTCTCGATGCCTCTCCTCTCCATCAACGACTGCCTTTCTGTGTCTTTTGCAGCATTTGCCGCTGGAGTCACTTTAAAAGAACGATCCTATTGGTTTGCCCTCATTTTAAAGCCCCAGGTGTGTGTGTGTGGGGGGGACTTCATATAAATGTACGGGCCAAGAAACAAACCAGCCCCAAAGGATCACACTGCCATCTGAATAGAATACAAACATGTATGGAGCGCAAATCTGTTTGTAAATGCACTTGGGCAGGACAGTCTAGCGTTGGCAGTTGGCTTTCTGGCTTAATTGCACTTTGATTTAAAAAAAAAATTCTTCAAAGACAGAGATGGTAGAATTCTTGTGGCATTCAAAATTTATAATCTAAAATTTGGGTTGGTTTGGCAGAAAACAAAACAATATTGCCATGTTATAGCTGTTCTCTGCTCCTCAGACTATTTACAATGTTATTTATTTCAAAACACAAGCTGCAGCTCCAGATCCTGAGGGGGAATTTTCCAGAGCCCAGTCGGTCCAGACTAGGGATGGGTGCATTGTTTTGTTAGGTAACGAAATGTTTCATTGTTTTGTTAGGTAACGAAATGAAATGAAACAAAATGACATGAGGAAGCAGCATGTTGTTACAGATGAAACAAAATGGTGGGTGTTTTTTGTTGTTGTTGTTGAAATGAACGATTTCGTTCCATCTGTAAGCTGCTTGGGGGAGGGATAAAGTTTTTTTTAAAAAGCTCTAGGCTTAAAAATAACCTTTTCCTCCTCCCCCAAGCCATACCAGCTGATCGGCGCTAGGATGGGGGGGGAGGTTTTTCCCTCCACCACAGCGCCTATCAGCTGGCAGGCGGGGCTTGGGGGTAGGGAAAAAACGTTTGTTTTTGTTTTTTAAAAAAGCCCAGGCTTAAAAAAAAACTTTTTCCCCACCACCACTTCCAGCTCCCCCCCAACACAAATCGCTATTAGTGATTTGTTTCATATGATTTTTTTTAAAAAACTTTGTATATGAAACAAAATAAAAAAATGTGGAGGGGGAGGAAACGAAATGAAACAAAACATAATACTTCATTTCAAGCCCATCCCTAGTCCCGACAGAGAGAGAGGGAAAGAGAGAGAAAGATGAAGTAAAACTTTCATGCCAAGACATGCTCAGCTGTGGGTGGCGGGAAGGCAACAGCCATTGCGTTTGCAGTTGGTATTAGAAGGGAGGGGAGGAAACCACCCAGTTGTGCTTCCATGAAGGCTGGGGAATTCTGGGATTTGTAGTCCCATGATAGCCTCTGCCACCAGTTCAGCTCACTGGGGGCAGAACTGGGGGAATTCCCTGCCTTAAGAAGAAGGCCTTTGGGCTGATCTGGGTCCTTCTCCCCTCCTCAAAGAGTCCTTCTAGAGGGTGCTTTTCTGTTCTGTCACTTCCCAAACAGTCCTCCTGTTGCTTCTGTCCTCCCTGTTCCATAGGCTCCTGCCGAGAGTGCCAACATGTTCTTGCACACCTCCCGCCCCCGCCCCTCCTTCTCCGGGTTCGGCCTTACCTGGCTCGGCGTCGACACAGGTGGAGAAGCATCCCCACCGGCAGCACTTCTTCCCCTTCCCACACTGAGTGTCGGTGGAGCAGTTGGTGGCGCATCCGTGGAAGGCGATGGGGTTGGCTCTGGGGCAGTAGCCGGGGTTCACTGGAGGAGCGGGCAAAGAGAGAGTGTGTATTGTATTGGCCCACTAGCCTGCAAAGCCTTGCTCCAGAGGCAGGGGTGGGGGGGTCAGCCCCAGGAGTCCCAGACTGTGCATCTTTCTGCACCAGAGATCCAGGGCATTGGACGGAGGGAGACACAAGCTGCAGCACATCCACCACCACTGCCGCCACAAAGGGATACAGCCGTGGCACTTAGTGGCTCCTTCTCTCAGCTCTGAGCAACACTGTTCTGATTTCATGATGGCACACCAATTTATGTCCTTCTAGAAGAGGTGGGCATGTCAGTCTGTGTCAGCAGAGAAGAACCCCCCAAAACAAAAACTAAAGGAGACAAAAAATGTCATGGGCAAATCTATGTAATTTACCTGGATACTCTGCACAGCATCTGAAAGTTGCAGTCATATGTACAGATGGGTGTGAAATGGGAATATAGTGTTTTGTTTAGTTTTGTTTCATTTCAGTCTTCATTTCGTTTTGTTTCATTAATAACGGATTTTTAAAAAGAATGTTTATCACAAAACAAAACGATTAGTAAGGCTATAAATAATGGGGAGTTTTCCTTTTTTTATTTAACAGGGAGCCCACTGCCCTAAATCAAAGACCCTTCTTAAACCTTCCCATCAATTTGCTTTCAAACAAAGAACCCTCTGTAAACAAGCAGGAAACCTAAGGGCTAGCTGCTGAGAGATAAGCTCAATAGCTGATCTGCAGGAGAGAGGAAAGCATAAATAAAAAATAACGTACACAGTCTTACTTAATCAGGAAAGGAAAATAATCAGTTTGAACTTTAAATCAACTTGTAGATAGAGGGACAGCCAGTACGGGGAAAGGAAGGGAAGAGCTCAGCTGCTGGCTAGCTGCAGGGAGGCAGATCAAGATGGAGATACTCGTAAGTAACAGCTGAGGCGCAAGAGGGGAGGAAGGAAAACAAACCAATCAGCTTAAAAACAAACCTTCTGTTCTCAAGATGGCTGGGTCAAGAGGCTTCTCACCATTAGGACGAATCATTTCATTTCCAACACAAAAATAAATGGTGTTTTGTTTCATTTCTTGACGACACGCTGTTTGCTGTTTCGTTTGGTAATGTTTCATACATTTACAAAACGATGAAACTGTGTGTCATTTTTCGTAAGGTGCCCATCTCTAGTCATATGACATGGAACTGTTTGCCCCAGGGGTTGGCGATGGCACCTGGCCCAGATGCCTCTAAAAGGAGATTGGACCGATTTCTGGAGGAAAAGTCCATCACTGCAGGCGACAAGCCACGATGGGGATGCTGTGTGTGATCTCCAGGCTCAAAAGGAGGAGGCTGCGTCAAAGTGCCAGAGAAGTGGCATCGGGAAACAGGGGCCGCTTTCCCTCCTGTGCTCCCAGAGGCAGCCAGCGGGACCTGAAGTGCCTTTGGCCTGACCCAGCACAGCTCTGTTTACTAGGTTCTTATGACATTTTAAAAAAATTAGTACCAACTCCTCCTACCCTACATCTTTTCTGCATTTCCTATTCTTTTTGAGAACATAAAGGAAAAGAAGAAAAAGATCTGAAAGTTGCCAATCTGAAGAATTAAAATCAGAGGACAAGAATCACGAAAGAGAGAGAGAGAGAGAGAGAGAGAGAGAGAGAGAGAGAGAGAGAACTGAGATAACAATAAATGCATCTTTTTAAAAACAGCACACTCGGTACAGGCCAAAGTTTCTTAGGCCATCACCAAAGGTAAGATATTGTGTTGTATCAGCTGTAATTCCCACCTGTATTTCCTTTACAAGGAACCAGTGCCACCTCACAAGCCCCACTGGGGATTAATAGAGAATGATACACGTTATCATGTTGCACCGGCTTGTTATCAATACTCAGCAGGCAAGCCAAATAGGCAGATATGTCCTGCATGGAAGTGGCGTTTGCCCTGCTTTCTTGCACATTCATGTGTTGTGGCTGCTTCCTTCCAAATCAGCTTCAATTGGCTCTGGCCATGTTGTTTCAGGAAGGAGTGGGGTATGGTTTCTCACGGAGCAACCCCGTAATATGTGCCTGCATGTCATCTTCAGTGGGCGCCATGTTTACTGCATGCCACAAGAGAATTCTCGCATAGTTTTTGTGAGGGCTTTTCCAAGAAAGCTCCTAAGTTCTGAGCCATTCTGGATGGGGTGCAGAGGGAAACCTCATAGAATCATCATAGAATCTTCGAATCATCGTAGGGTTGGAAGGGACCTTGCAGGTCTTTTAATCCAACTGCCTGCCCAAGGCAGGAGACCTCATACCATCCCGGACAGATGGCTCTCCAATCTTTTCTTGAAAAATTCTGGCAACAGGGCACTCACACCATCAGGAGGCAAGATGTTCCACTGTTTAATGGCTCTCACAGTCAGGAAATTTCTCAGTATTTCCAGGTTAGCTTTCCCTCAAGTGAGTCACCCGTTGATTCTTGTCATACCCTCAGGTGCAATAGAGAATAAATCCATGCCCTCTTCCCCGTGGCAATCCTTCAGGTATTGGAGGATGGCTACCAGGTCTCCCTTCTGTCTTCCCTTCATCAGGCTAAACATGCCTACAGTATTTCTTTTAGCCATTCTTCGTATGATTTAGCCTCCAGTCCCCTTATCATCTTGGTTGCTCTTCTCTGTACTTTTTCTAGGGCTTTGCTTTTATTGTGGTGACCAGAACTGGATGCAGTATTCCAAGTGTGGCCTCACTAGAACAGTATCAAGGGAATCATTAGGATCAAGGGAAGTGGTAGTACCACTCTATCCTGCTCTGGTCAGACCCCACCTGGAGTACTGTGTCCAGTTCTGTGCGCCTCAATTTAAAAAGGATGTTGACAACATCGAGCGGGTGCAGAGGAGGGTGACCAGGATGGTTGAAGGTATGGAGGAAATGTCTCATGGGGAACAGCTGAGGGAACTGGGAGTGTTTAGCCTTTCAAAAAGAAGGCTGAGAGGGGATATGATAGCTATGTTTAAATATTTGAAAGGATGTCACATTGGGCGCTTTTACATGACCCCTAAGATCCGCTGGTCCCTTAAATTCGGACCAGAGATCTTAGGGGCTTGTCGCTCTTCCTGTGTTCCCACCCTGGCTGCTGGCTGCGTGGGGGGAGGGAGAAAAAAAAGGAAGAAAAGATTGTGGCTCACCTCCCGTTCTGCCTCGTTCTGCCTCTTGCTCTTGCCAGCTCTTGCCGGGGCAACATTCCAGTAGCTCTTAAGTAGCTCTTAAAGGGGCAGGAGCCAAAAAACAGCAAACAGAAGCGAGGAGAGCCCCACACTCACTATCGTTGCACCGCATCAAAGAATTTTCACCTCCAGAGAGAAGGTACTTGAAAGGTGCGCTGGGACACGCTAAAGTGGGCGTGGTCACACTTAATTTCCTGTAAACTCCAGAGCTGGTGGGGAAGCATTTTTAAGCTCTGGAGCTTGCAGCCATTTGCTGCGGAGTTTAGGGGTCGTGTATAAATGCCCATTGAAGAGGGAACAGGTTTGTTTTCCATGGCTTCAGAGACTAGGACTTGGGGCAATGGTTTCAAACTACAGGAAAAGAGATTCCATTTGAACATTAGGAGGAACTTCATGACAGTTAGAGCTGTCCGGCAGTGGAATAATGTGCTGCCCTGAAGGAGGGTGGTGGAGTCTCCTTCTTTGGAGGTTTTTAAGCAGAGGCTGGATGGCTATCTGTTGGGTATCCTGTGATGGGGATTCCTGCATGGCAGGGGGTTGGACTGGATGGCTCTCTAGGTCTCTTCCAACTCTTTATGATTCTGTGATTCTATGAGTAGAGAGGGGCACTATCTCCTCCCGTGATCTTGATACTGCCCCTCTCTTCATGCTATGGAAGGCACCTTGGAACAGGAAGGAGCATTTTTAACAGTCATGGGAAGAGCCCGGGGGGCCAAGAAAGCGCCTTACCATCAACGGGGAGGGAACACTCCCAGCGGCAGCCATATCTGCAGCAAAGTTCGCTGGCTGGACACCTGGCGCTGGAGGAGCAGAATTCGCCACACTGCCCGGCTCTGCCTCCCACGTGCCGGGGGCATTTCCTGGCTGGAAGAGAAAGGGGGAAGGCTCTCCAGGTGGTGCCGGGCATCTGGGGTGGGCGGGCGAGGGGGGGGAGTTTGAGGCTTGTGTTACTGAACCTCATCTGGGGTGGGCGGGAGGGGAGGGCAGGGAGACGTACCAGAAGGCATCAGCAGATGTTCCTCAGATGACGACGAGGACTCTGCAAGCATAAGAACATAAGAACATAAGAAGAGCCCTGCTGGATCAGGCCAAGGGCCCATCTAGTCCAGCTTCCTGGATCTCACAGTGGCCCCACCAGATGCATTTGGGAGCGCATGAGACTAGATATCTGTCTCCTGATACCACTCCCCTGCATCTGGCCCTTGAAGTGCCCCGGTTTTAAGCCTGGGTATAACACCTATCCCCATCATGGTTTGTCACCTGTGGTGGACTTTTCCTCCAGGAATCTGTCCAATCCCTTTTTGAAGGCATCCAGGCCAGATGCCATCACCACATCCCATGGCAGGGAGTTCCACAGACTAAAAACATGCTGGGTAAAAAAAAAAAAAACTTTTGTCTGTTCTCCCAACCCCCAATTTGAGTGGATGTCCCCTAGTTCTGATATTTTGTGAAACGGGGAAGAATGTCCCTCTATCCACTTTACTCATTCGCCTCTGCATACATTTCAATCATATCCCCCCCCCCAGTCGCCTTTTTTCCAGACTAAAGAGCTACAAATGTTTTAGCCTTTCCTAAGCAAAGAGAGGGCATGACAGTTTGGTTTTTCAGAAATGGTGGAATCTCTATGGTTGGCAGGTGGGGGATAATTCTGCCACCCAATTTCTGCCTTTCGTTCCCCTTGAGTTTGGCACCCATGCAGAGAGTCCCCAGTGGCCTCCACCCTGGTCCTGAGCTCCACAGGAGCTGCACTGTAGCAATTACCCAGGCCTCGACGAACCGCTGGGAGTGCTCCTTCAGCTGCTAATAAGGACAGGTGGACTACTCCTAGGCATGGCAGTTCCATGTGGTGAACAACTGGTAACAGGGTTGCCCATCTCAGGGCTGGAGCACCCAGTGAGATCTTTAAAAACGAAACCACAAGCCAAAAGAGGCAGCTTTCCCCTAAATCGGTGCTAGAGGGAGGGAAAAGAGCCAGTGCTTCAGAAAAGTTACATTTTACACTATCATCCCACCTTCAAAAAAGGAGATGCTGCTGGTCAGAGTCAGAGAGTTGTAGTCCAAAAAAATAACTTTTCCAAATTCTGGGTTAGAAGTAGGTTGCAAAAATGCAAAAAAAGAGGATTTAGGAGCAGTGATTCCCCCACCCCATGCAGAAGTAGGGGGGATTAACATTCTGCTAGTCATTTGCATTTGCCCAAATAGCAACCCCCCCCCCCCTTGACCTGCATCTGCTCAGTGCAGACATGTGGGGGTTTCCCCTTGCAAACACTTCAAGTGGGACCCTGGAAGACATGCACCAAAGAGCTGCTGTCGGCTTACTTACCTCTGTGCCTCTGGGCAGATGCCGGTGAACCCGTAGCCCAGAGGGCCAGCAGGGCCAGGAGGAGGAGGGTGGGACACCTCCCTCTCATCTCCTTGGCATCTGGGGAGGCAGCCGGCAGAGCTGGTTTGTTTTATACTTGGCGTCAGAAGGAGAGGAGGGGAGGAGGAGGGGGAGACGGACTGCTGAGCCTCCCGATGGCCCCACCCCAGGCTGGACAGAGCATCGGCCTCACCTCCTGCACAAGGGCTCCCCCATCACCTGGGGACCGGCTGGCCACAGAGACGGACCTGGCAGGGTGGGGAAGGGGAGAGAGGGTTTCCTCCAGAGGGACATCAGTTCCTTCACAGCTGCTCTCCTCCTTGCCACGTGGTGACAAATGGTCGGACAGGCCCACCAAAAGGCCAGGGCCACGGGGAGGGGGGATGTGGACAAGTCATGGGCGGGTGCAAGTCTTTGGCTCAAACGGCTGCTCAAGCAGCCGTTTGAGCCAAAGACTTGCATCCACCCATGACTTCTCTTAGAGCAAATAACAGCAGCAATAGTAGGAGTAGTTTCATGGTTGCATGCATGCCATCACATCATCCCAACTTGTAGATGGCCTCATGAATGGTGAGCAAACTCCAGAAGGCCTTGTCTTCAGCTGCCCTTCCTGTGGCTTCCGTTTAGGCAGTCGATTCATCTCTCCTTTGATTTGCTCTTCCTTTTTTCCTGCTGCCTGCCACCTTCCATCCCCAGCATTACTGCCTTTTCCAGGAAGCCCTGCCTTCCCAAAGTAGCACAGCCTTGGTTTCATTATTTGGGGCGCCAGGGAGGGGTCTGGCTTGGTTTGCTCGAGGGCCCACTTGCGGGTCTTCCTGGCAATTCAGGGTATCCGCTACAGCAGTGGTGGCCAAACTTTGGCCCCCCAGATGTTTTGGAACACAACTTCCTCAGTGCTTTGTCACTGGCAATTAGAGATGGGCACGACTCAGCGAAATTTTCGTTTTCTTTTTCGTTTTTTTGTTTCGTTACGTAACGAAAACAAAAACGGAAACGAATTTTTTTTTTTTCGAAAACAAAACGGAAACGGAAACGAAACGAAAAATTTTGCCGCGTTTTTCGTTTTCGTTATGGCAAGTGCATTGAGAATGCTAACAAAACAGCAATTTTTCATTTTCGTTTTCGTTTTTCGCTACGTAACGAAACAAAAACAAAAACAAAAGCAAAAAATTTGCAAAAAAAACCAACGAAAACGAAAACGAACCGAAACGGACCCCTAAACGACCAAACGACAAACGAAACACCATTTTTTTTTGAGTCGTGCCCATCTCTACTGGTAATACAAGTTTGGCATTCTGGGAGTTGTGGTCCAAAACATCTGGAGGGCCAAAGTTTGGACAGCCCTGTGCTACACTCTCCTCCAGCACCACCTTTCAAAATGAACCATCTTGTTTTTCCCTGCCAGCTTTCTGAACTGTCCAGCTTTCACGCTCATACATAGTAGTGACTGGAAATGCAGGCAGGTGGGATGGTCTCGGTCTTGGTCAGTAGTGACCCATCCTGAGACCACTGATGATCTTTTCAAATGCCTTCTTTACTGCCCTTCCTGGTCCCAGTCTTCTTCCGGTTTCTTGTCTCCAGTCTCCATTTAGGTTGAGGGTTGAACCAAGGCGTATGAAATCTTGAACTACTTCAGTTTCTTCATTGCCAGTGTTCAAGGTGTGTCATTCTTTTGTCGTTACTATTTTATTTTACTTATTTACAATGTTTTTAACCCACCTTTGTTCTTGGAAAGGATCCAAGGCAGCTTACAACATTGGAGGACAATGTGCAAAGTTGGGGACAACGAGCGTACAACTGTTGTCGCGAACCTTAAAGACAATTTTCAGCACTAAGAACAATGATTGTGAAGAGGGTCCTTGCATCATTAAGAAGGCAATATTAAAGCTAAGAGCAAGAAGCAAACAAAGGAAAGAGGGGGGAAATACCCCTCTGAGAGATGGAAAACTAAAAATGGAACACAAGAAGTACTATTACAAATTCAGTCCAAGCAGTAACACAAAACATTCCATCTAAAAGTCATTCACACAGGGAAAGCTTGTCTGAAGAGAAAGGTCTTCACCTGCTTGCAGAAAGAGCGCAAAGATGGGCCTCCAGTGGGAGGGAGTTCCAAAGTCTGGGAGCAGCAGCAGAGAAGGGCCCCTCCTGTCTCACCCTCAGATGCACCTGTGAAGGTGGCGGGACAGAGAGAAAGGCCTCCCCTGATGAGCTTAGCACCTGAGCCAGCTCACACTGTCAGACACAGTCTGTGAGCCAATTTGGACCCACTGAAGAATCTCTAGGCTAAAACCTAGGCAAACATCCGCAGCATCTTAAAGAGCAGAGACATCACTTTGCCAACAAAGGTCCAGATAGTCAAAACTATGGTCTTTCCAGTAGTGATGCATGGAAGCAAGACCTGAACTATAAAGAAGGCTGATCGTCGCAAAATTGATGCTTTTGAGCTGTGGTGCTGGAGGAGAGTCTTGAGAGTCCCCTGGACTGCAAGGAGATCAAACTTATCCATTCTGAAAGAAATCAACCCCGAATGTTCACTGGAAGGACAGATTTTGGAGCTGAGGCTCCAGTACTTTGGCCACCTCATGAGGAAAGAGGAATCCTTGGAAAAGTCCCTGATGTTGGGAAAGATAGAAGGCAAAAGGAAAAGAGGACGGCAGAGAATGAAATGGTTGGATGGTGTCATCGATGCAACCAACATGGATTTGACCAAACTCCGGGAGGGAGTGGAAGATAGGAAGGCCTGGCAGCAAGCTCTGGTCCATGGGGTCATGAAGAGTCACATGCAAATGAACAACTGAACAACAACAACAAAGGTTAAGATCTACAATGTCTTCTTGACATTCAACTGTACTCCTGCTTTGGCACTTTCACTTACACTAAAATCATTTCACGTCATTGTTTCTTTCTACCAATAAGGTGGTGTCATCTGCATAGAGAAGATTTTTGATTCATTGATTAATTGGGCTATAAAGAGGCCCTAGAGTCCCCAAAAACACAACGAAGCCTCCCCTGTCGCTTATCTACAGTCCCTCAAAGTTTGGTGAAGACTGAGTTTCTGCAATCCAGTTGCTAAAGAGCAATTTGCTGGGGAGGGGAGGACTTTGTGGGTATTTAAATCAGGTGTCTGTAACACAATCTTCCCCAAATTTGAAGGGATTATAGAGAAGAGTTAGGAGAAGTGTTTTTGCAATTTTGCAGTCTCTATATTCCTGGGAGACCATTTCTTGGGAGATGGATTTTTTTGGGGGTGGAGATGCATAACCCAGACATCTGGAAGCAAACCCCACCATACATTCATGGTCAAGGGAAGCTTCTTTAGCATTTCTAGGTGCCTGGGGTGGGGGCAGATTTTATAGGGCTTTCAAGTAAGAAATGAATTGACAAATTAACTCATCATTGCGTAAGAAAAACATTCATAAATTCATTATTCCTTATTTATCAACCTTGACAAATCTTGACACAAAACGAATCAGGATGTTCCTGATTCGTGCCCATCTCTAGCGTGGACTCTGAGTACCCTGAAGCTGTTCTCTTCTGTCAGTCTCAGCATTTCTGCTGTGTATCAAATGAAGAGTTTTAACCAGTAATTGAAAACCATCATGCCTCTCCATTGGCTTGGGCTGCTGGGAGTTGGAGTCCAACCACAGGGAGAAGGCCTTGGTGAGCCCACCCACCCCTCCAGGCCGAGAGGCTGAGAGAGCTGAACTAGAGGGTGGTGGCATGCACGGCCACAGCCGTGTCGATGGGGAGGCCACAGTTGTCCAGAGAGAATCCAAGTGGGGCACTTTAACCCCCGTTTTTGCTACCTTGGCCTCCCCATGTGTCTTTTTTCCCACTGGGAAGGCTGCCAACTCCCCCCCTGAGCTAAGCCTGGCTTGATCTGATGAAAACAGGGATGGTGCTAGCCCACAGGAATGTGTCCAAATGACAGAGAGGACCACGAGACAATGGACCACATCAGCGGATGCAGAGTCCACCGTCAGACGGCCACAGCCCTTGGCCGGGTGCGTGGCTCCATCCCAGTTCCATTCCAGGCGGTGTTTGATGTTTTGATCCAGCGCTTCAGAAGAATGATGGCACGTTGGCTCCCCAGGCAGTTCCTCTGCCAGGTAAAGGGACCCTTGACAATGGAAGAGACGTCATCCTGGTGAACAAAGCAAAAGCCCTTTGGGAAAGGGCACCTGGCACGATGGTTCACCCTTGGGCTGGGTGGATTCTGGCAATGAATGGAGCTGCCCAACCTCCTCCTGGGTTCTTGCATGGAGAGACTGCCAATTATATGCACCCATCAGGCTTGAATATCTATCCCCCTTTTTAGAAAAAACAGTCCATAGGGACCCAATTCACAGATTGTCTTATCTTCTTTCGGGCTCTAATGTGTACATTGTTCGCAAAGTTGCCAAGTTTGTAATTAAAGCTGCAGCTTTAAGAACGCAATACGTCGAACAAATTGGAGTATCCTGCAAAGGAGATCTACATATATGACCTCTGAATATTCTGAATCTGTATTGTAGGGTACCCTATTGGATGGTGTTGCATGTACTTCAATGTATTTTATATTCTGTGTTGTTATTGGTTGATATGGTCATAGGACTAATCAATAAATTTATTTGTCTTTGTCAGTGTGCATGGAGAGCAGGTGGAACCCAGACAAATCACACTTCAGGAAAACAGCTCCCATGCACTGGATGGGGAATAAATGAATAAATACAAACCTTCCCTCCATGAAACACAATCACACAGAGCCTCATGACTGACATGTCACCAGCTTAGAGGGAGCTGCAGCCTTGAAAAGGTGGCATCCCGAACATATCAACCTCCAGCTCTTAAGAGTAGCTCTTCTGACAAAGGTGGTGAACAGGAGGGATTCCTCTTGGAATTTTTTTTTCAGAAACCTTGAAGATAAATCTTTATTGATAGATTTAGATAAATCTTTATCTTTATTGATCCCACATCTGGGGAAATTTACTTGTTACACAGCTCCCAATATAAAAAACAAGTAAAGATGGCTACATGCACACAAAGTGTAAGGTGTGAAAGAGAGAAAAATAGTTAATAGAGATTAAATAAAATAAGAAACCCAATATACAAATATTACACTAAAAATTTGTATATAAAAATAAATATAAAAAGAAGCTACAGTATGCCCCATATGAATATGTTAAACTGTAGAGTTGAAGAGTCTCACAGCAGTGGGAATAAAGGATCTGCGATACCGCTCCTTCCCACACCGGGGATGTCTGAGTCTGCCACTGAAGGAGCTACTACACAGAGCCTCCTCTGTCTGGTGCAGTGGGTGAGAAGTATTGTTCATAATGGATGTCAGCTTGGCCAACATCCTCCTCTTACCCATCTCCTCCACAGAATCCAGAGGGCATTCCAAGACAGAACTAGCCCTCCTGACCAGCTTGTTCAGTCTGTTCTTATCCCGTTCAGTACTACCTGAACTCCAGCAGACTACAGCGTAGAAAAGAGCTGAAGCTACCACAGAGTCATAAAAAAATCCGTAACATAGGCCTACACACTCCAAAGGACCTCAGTCTCCTCAGGAGATGGAGGCCGCTTTGACCCTTCTTGTATAGGGCATCAGTGTTATGAGTCCAGGTGGGACATATTTTAAATGTGGTGCTGTTCCATCTGTTTATTTATTTATTTGTATTTATATCCTTTTAAATGCCATTAAAGGTTTATGAAATGAATGAGTCCAGTCCAGTTTATTATTTAAGTGAACACCCAGGTACTTGATGCTGTTCACTATCTCAATATCTAAGCCCCGGATGTTCACTGGTGTAAAAGGTAGTGCCTTTCTCCGGAAGTCAATCACCATCTCTTTCGTCTTGCTGGTGTTTAAGCGCAAGTGGTTGTTTTCACACCAGTCAACAAAGTCCATGATGGTTGACCTATATTCCAGCTCCTTCCCTTCTGACACACATCCAACAACGGCTGAGTCAGAATTTCTGGAGATGACAACTGCTAGTATTGTAGGTGAAATCCGAGGTGTAGAGAGTAAAAAGGAATGTTGAAAGCACCGTACCCTGCGGAGGCCCCGTGCTACAGACCACCACATCAGACACGCAGTTCCTCAGCCACACGTACTGTGGCCTGTTGCTGAGAAAGTCTATTATCCATGTGGTAAGATGTCCATCCACTCCTGCTCCTTCCAGCTTCCTTTGCAGTAGTGTTTATTTATTTCTTTATTTTATTTATTGATTGGATTTCTATCCCGCCCATCTTCCCATAGGCTATCCCGCCCATCTTCCCATGGTGTTAAATGCGCTGGAGAGGTCGAAAAACATGACCGTCATGTCATGAATGCTGATTTTAGTAGGTTTGGCATTAACCAATCATTCCTTCCTGCCTCTGAGCTCAAACAGCATTTTGCCTCTCTGCAGACAGCTTCTTTCCCCATCGCTTTAGTCTGTTCTTTGAGGTTTGTTGAAGTCAGTTATTTCTTGGCTGTTATTTGTTGTCAGTCTGCTTGCAAATGTAAGTAGAGATGGGCACAAATCGAAAAAATGGTGTTTCAGTTTTTCATTTTTCGTTGAGGGTCTGTTTTGGTTCGTTTTTCATTTTTCATGAATTTTTGAAAAAAAATTCATTTTCGTTTTTTTT
>JAHTLZ010000254.1:116315-127038 GCA_023846285.1 Phrynocephalus versicolor | reverse complement strand
AAGCTTTCAAGGTTCTCTTCTTCAGCATCTGTAGTTGGAGCCCAGACTTGAATGGCGGTTATGTTGATACATTTTTTTCAAGGAGCCTGGTTGATATTATTTAGTCAGAAATGGCATTATAGCCCCTGACGCCTTGTGCCATATCTTGCCTCAGTATGATCCTCCCCATTTCTTCTTGCTTTGTTATTTCCAGAGTAAAACACTTGGTATTCAGCCATCTATCCCATTCTGGCCCACTTAATTTTACTGAAACCAAACATGCCATGTACAATGGCAATAAAGTGTTATTCTCTTCTCTTCTCTTCTCTTCTCTTCTCTTCTCTTCTCTTCTCTTCTCTTCTCTTCTATTCTATTCTATTCTAAAATGTTCCATTTCTCACTTTAATATAGTTTCCAGTTTACCTTGAGTCATACTTCTCGTGTTCCATATTTTAAAGTGTTTATTACAGCGCTGGATATATGTGCTGCTCTTCATTTTAAAACCAGCATTTTATGTATTACACATTACCTAATACAAACATCTAACTCATAACAGGCCTACTTAATGCTCTTTTTAAAGAGATGCAGCCCATATGACACACTTTGAAATACCTCTTTCACTTCCTTGTCCCCTCCACCCTTGATCATGAAGTGCCTCTCTTTTTAAACCAATTCACAATATTGGTCATGACCAAAGAGGGTCCCCTGGGATCAGTTTTGGCATTTGGGTGCAAGGATTGTGCACATTTGATTTGATCCATATCGTTTTTTTCCACTTACCTTCACAGGTGTAACGGCATTGCTCGAGAGTCCTAAAATTGTTTGCATTCCCTCCGCAGCCACCATAAATGAATTTCTCACACTTCTTGGAATTTTGGCTGAAGAAATAACGGGGAAAGTAGGCCTGGCATTTCCCTACAACCACAGGGAGGTAGCAGATACCTGCAGAAGGGGGGGGAGAGAACATAAGAACATAAGGACAGCCTTGCTGGAAGAGGCCACAGCCCATCCAGCCCAGCATTCTGTCTCACACAGCAGCTCACCATTTGCTTCAGGGTATTCCTCAAAAGATGTCTTCACCTGCTTTGGATTCCCTGCAAATGGCATTGAGAGATCTCCTGCCTCTCTCTCCAACCCGGAGGTTGTCCTTAGGCATCCATCATGATAGCCATGGATACCCTTGTTCTCCAGGAACTTGTGTCCAATCCTTTCTTAAGCTGTCGTCATTTTGTACATACTATTGTTTTGTACGATGGCATTATAATGTTGGCTGTTTTAGTTTCAATCTCCTTTTTGATAATCCCCAGCATGGAATTGGCCTTCTTCACCACTGCCACACACTGGGTAGACATCTTCATGGAGCTGTCCACCAACACACCAAGATCTCTTTCCTGATCCATCACAGATAACTCAGAGCCCATGAGTTGATAGATAAAATTTTGATTTATTGCATTACTTTACATTTTGCTCTTCTCAATCCTCTCTGGTTTTTACCACACAGAAAAGTTTTGTGTCATCTGAAAACTTGGCCACCTCACTGCTTATCCCTGTCTCCAGGTCATTTATGAACATATTGAAAAGCACCAGTCCCAGGACAGATCCCTGGGGTACACCACTTTTTACCTCTCTCCATTGAGAAAACTTCCCATTGACACCTACTCTTTGTTTCCTGGATGTCAACCAGTTCTCAATCCATACGAGGACCTGCCCTCTTATCCCCTGACTGTGCAATTTTCTCAGGAGCCTCTGGTGAGGGACTGTGTCAAGAACATGCTGGATAAAAAAAATTGTCTGTTCTCCCTCTCCCAGCCCTCAATTTGAGGATGTCCCCTAGCTCTGGTCTTTTGTGAGAGGAAAAAGAGTGTCCCTCTATCCACTTTAATCATGCCCTGCTTTATTTTGTACGTCTCAATCATATCCCCCCTCAGGAGCCTTTTTCCAGACTAAAGAGCCCCAAATGTTTTAGCCTTTCCGCATAAGGGAGGTGCCCCAGCCCAGTAATCATTTTGGTCGCTCTCTTCTGCACCTTTTCCAGTTCCACTATGTCTTTCTTGAGATGCGGTGACCAGAATTGTACACAATACTCCAGGTGCTGCCTTACTATCGTTTTATATAATGGCATTACAGTATAATATTGGCTGTTTTATTTTCAATCTCCTTTTTGATAATCCCTATCATGGAATTGGCCTTCTTCACCACTGCCACACATTGGGTAGACACCTTCATGGAGCTGTCCACCAACACACCAAGATCTCTTTCCTGATCCGTCACGGATACCTCAGAGCCCATGAATTGATAGATAAAGTTTTGGTTTGCATTACTTTACATTTTGCTAAATTGAAATGCATTTGCCGTTTTGCAGCCCATTCCCCCAGTTTGGAGAGATCCTTCTGGAGCTCTTCACAATCTTCTCTGGTTTTTACCACATGGAAAAGTTTTGTGTCATCTGCAAACTTGGCCACCTCACTGCTTATCCCTGTCTCCAGGTCATTTATGAACAGGCTGAAAAGCACCGGTCCCAGGATAGATCCCTGGGGCACACCACTTTTCACCTCTCTCCATTGTGAAAATTTCCCATTGACACCTACCCTTTGTTTCCTGGATTTTAACCAGTTCTCAATCCATAAGAGGACCTGCCCTCTTATCCCTTGACTGTCCAGTTTTCTCAGCAGCCTTTGGTGAGGGACTGTGTCAAAAGCCTTCCGAAAATCAATGTTGCTGCACCATGGGAAAACGTGCTTCTATGGGTGCAGGCAGGGGTTGTCACTGATGAGAGAGGAGGTATCCCTTACCTGGCCGGCCACTGACGGGGGTCAGCTCAGACCAGAGGGCCAGAAGCCCCACCAGGAGGAGAAGGCCACCGGACTTCATGGCGAAGCAGGATGGGGAGTCCAGTACTCAGCCAAGGCAACTGCCTCTTTTTAAAAGCCAACAAGCAGGCTCAGCAAGGGGAAGTTCAACAGAGTATGTGGACATGGTGGGAGAAGTGGAAGGCTCTTTGGCAAGACTGGGCAACCAACCGTTGCAGTACAGTTTCAGAGCTGATCACGTTTCCGCTCATCTTTCCAGCAGGAGAAATGTATGCGGGAGAGGCATCACCCTCCCCTCCCTCCCAACCTCACACTTGGGGCATCTGGAGAAAGACCCTTCCCCATTGTTTTCCACCATTCTGGGAGGGCAATAAATTTATCTTCCCCCTTTCCTGCCTCTCCTTCGCCTGACCTTCTTCCTCTGCCCTGGGGGTTGCAGACCAAAGGTTCTAATCACAATAAGCTCTATTGATTAAAATACAACAATTGAATGATGCAAATTGTTTTAAAAGTAGAGAAAGACTACAAATGAAGGTGGAGTAACCACAGATGCCAAAAGCACATATTCTTGCAGAGAGATACTGTACAGGAGGATGTGCTTGGGTGTCCCATCAAGAATATGCCTGCCTTTTCCTCCTGTTCTCTCCCTCCCCCACAAGTGAGCTGCCAGGGACTGTGAGTACAGCAGGGGCAAAAAGGAGGGTGGTCAGAGAAATCAGTCACACACAGACACACAACAGCCTGCCAATGAATCGGTGCCT
The DNA here is from genome assembly GCA_023846285.1 of Phrynocephalus versicolor. NCBI lineage: Eukaryota > Metazoa > Chordata > Lepidosauria > Squamata > Agamidae > Phrynocephalus > Phrynocephalus versicolor. Next base: position 123,488 of record JAHTLZ010000254.1, on the reverse strand, counting down.
TTATTGAAGAGGAGATGGAATTTGGAGCAACTGTTACAGTCCAACCTCTTGAGTAGCGATGGAGGTAGACTATTTGTTGAGAGTCGTGCAAGGGACCACCTCCTGTCCACATCTCCAGGTGCCTCTCTGGCGCCTACTGTGGAAAGAAAGGAAGGAAGGAAGGAAGAAGAGGGGGATCAGTTTTGGGGTGCTATTAAGAGGACCGGCCAGTGGAAAAAGGCTTCTGACTCCTCGGAGGCGCAATCCACCACCAGGAAGCTTTACTTCTCCCTCTACCAGACGTAGACCTCCAAGGTGATCTCTTCCCACACACCCTAAGCTTCATTCTGACTTCGTTTTTCTTTTTTTAAAAAAAACAGATTCATAACATTCTTTTGTATGTGGGTTGTGTTGCTTTGTTACAGCCCTGAACGACTCTTCGTGACCCCATGTCCATGGAGTTTCCTTGGCAGGAATACTGGAGTGGCTTGTGCCAGTTCCTCCTCCAGGCGCCTACAGCGCCTGGTATTCCCTGGTGGTCTCCCATCCAAGTACTAACCTGGGCCGACCCTGCTTAGCTTCCGAAATTAGGCGAGGTCGTATGTGCTTATGCTACCAAAGTAAGAGTAGGCAAATAAAACATTTTCCTTCTAAAACATGAGGGTGGTGATAAAGTTAAAACCCAGCAAGCACAGGTGGGAGGAGGCTTGGTCTGGCCCTGGTTCTGAGCAGCCCGGAATTTGTAAAGAGAACGCTGTGCTGCCTCACCCGTCATTCAGCGCAGGGCAGCCGTTTTGCAATTCCACTCACCTTAACTGGGTCGTAGCAGCCGATCCTGCACCCATAGGGGCAGCACTTCTGGTTCCCGGGGCACCGCCAGTCATTCTTGCACTCTATGTCACAGGTGGTGACTGTACCTTTAGGAGGCGTGGGGCACGTCCCCGGTTTCTCTGCAACAGAAAACAGTCCCGGGGACTTTTGGGGCGAGAATCTACTTGGCACAGATGGGAGGGGAGCCACCCTTCCTCCCAGCAGGTCGGGGGAGCCCAGGACACCTAAAGTGGACACATGGTGGAGTGGAATGGAAAGATGGTTTCCCAGAGAGCAAAAACGGGCCATGTTGGGAGGTCTTGGACGGAACAGAAGGTGCCGGAAGCAGATGGCCTCCTGAAAACACACTCTGGCAGTGGGGAGGGCGTTTCAGTTAACAGGTCCTCCTCAGTCAACACCTGGTCTTGGTCCTCTCTTCCTTGGAAGGAGACTTCAGTGCCATCCATGCATGTGTGTGTTTTTTGGCAACCCCACAGCCAGTGGGGCCAGGACCTCCCTCAAATCAGGGGTGGGCCCTTCGCCAGGCAACTGTGGAGCCCCCATGCCTGCTCACAATGCCTAAGAGATTCTTCCACCCTTCCGGAGGGAAGAGAAGGGAGCTGCCCAGGTCAGGGGTGAGGGAGAGGCAGGAGAAGCCGGAGGACCCTTGGAAGATCCATGGGGCCCCAGAGGGCCAGGAAAGCCAAGAAGTTGCTAGAGGACCCTTGGGAGAGGCATCCTTGAGGTGGTCCCAGAGCAGCAGCCTGGCTGGGTCACTTTGTGCTTGCATCCGAGGGAGAGGAGGCTGGTACAGAGGTTGGAGGACAATCAGAACTGGGCACATGGCTTTTTATGGGCTCTCAAGGCACCTCCAACCTATGGCGACCCTCTGAATGAACTACATTAGGACCCCAATATCCACTGGGAATTGGTTCCAAGCCTTCCCGTGGATAATGAAAACTGTGGATAAGAAAGAATGCCAAAATGTCCCCAAAACTGCTGTTTTGTGATAGTAACTTGCTTTAGAGCTGCTGTTTTGTAACAGTAGCTTGCTTTACAGCTGCTCTTTGTGGCAGTAGCTTGCTTTGCAACTGCTGAATTATTTATTTTTCCTCTGCCAACCGTGGATATCTGACTCAGTGGATAATGAATCAGTGGATACGGGGGTCCTGCTGTATCTCCAAGACATCTTGTCCCCAGCAGCCCCACTCAACTTTTGGAAATTCAAACCTGTGGTTTCCTTTCGGGAGTCGATCCATCTCATATCTTTGGTCCTCTTTATTTCCTGCTCCCTTCTACCTTTCACAGTGTGAGTGTCCTTTGCAGAAAACCAGGCTTTCTCTCAGGATGTGCCCAAAGTAGGACAGCCTCAGTCTGGACGTTTTTGCCCCCTCCAGAGCACGTTCAGCCTTGCTTTGATCTAGGACTCACTTATCTACCTGTGGTCCAGCGTATCTGCAAAGCTTTCCTACAACACCCCATTTCAAGTGAGTCATTATTCCCCCACCCCCGCCACGATCAGCCTTCTTAATTGTCCACCTTCACACCCAGGCATCATAATCAGAAAGAGAAGAGTGGGGGTGGCCTAGCCCATGTTTTTGCTGGATCATGCCAGCTCGCCATCAGATTCTTTCTACCTGCACCTTGCTGTCCCCTGTCAGGGGCTCCTCCTTTTTTGGGGGGGGGTCATCACCCAGAGTGGTCTTCAGCCAGTGGCACAGTATATAAATGGAATAAATAAATAAAACTATTTTGTCAGTCTCTTACATAGTTCCTTAACAATGTTGGCAGATCAAACACTGCTTTGGCTCTACAGTACTCCCAAATTGACATCAGGAGGCCGTGGACCAAAGTAACGGTCGCCTGAAGTCCACTGGATATTGGGAGGCCAGGGATGATAGCAAATGTCTCCCTTGCACCCTTATTGAGCCCAATCCAGCGCACTGTACTAGTCGCCACGTGGACGTAAGCCGAGACCCTCCTCTTTTCTCACTTACCTTCACAGGTGTGACGACATTCCGTGAGAGTCTCGAAATTGTTCTTGTTCCCCTTGCAGCCACCATAAATGAACTGCTCACACTTTTGGGTTTTTGAGTTGTAGTAATAACGGGGTATGTAGGCCAAGCATTCCCCTGGATCCTGAGGAAGGTGGCAGATCTCTGTGTGAAAAGAAGAAGAAGAATGGCTACTAGGCTCCCAGGCCAAGTCAGAGCCAAACCGTGGCGGACTGGGAAGACGCAAGAACCCCTCGGGGGAACTTTTGCAGCCAGCCAGGGAGAGGGAGGGAGGGAGGTGGTCTGGTATAGGGAAATTGGTGGGGCAGGCGATGTTCTCACAGGTCATCCTAGGCTGAATTCCTGGCAGGGCAAAGAGCAGCAGCCTTGTGGTGCTGGGAGCCGAGGGGGAGAGTCCTCAGAGAAGCCCCCCTGGTGGGGGTGAAGTCTGGAGATGGACAGGAAAGGTCTTTGCCCTCTCCCGGTGGCCCCTGAAGCTCCAAGTGAGGGCAGAGTTATTTTATTTTATTTTATTTTGAGCATTTCTACCCCATCTTTCTTCTTGGAAAAGGATCCAAGGCAGCTTACAGTAAGGAGAGAGACTGTACAGTCCATTCCAATTAAGACGCAATCAATTTGAGAAACAGGGAATTGAAGGGCATCTTACAGCATTGCAAGGCAACATTAAAGCTAACAGTTGATTTAGGCTGAATATCGGGGGGGAAATCTTAACAGTTAAAGCAATACAACAACGGGGCCAGTTTCCTTGAGAGATGGTGAGCGCTCCAGCGCTGAAGGCGTTCAAGAGAAAATTGGACAACCACTTGGCAACCCCTGGCACCTGGCAGTCGCCTTCCAGTCACCCTGATGCTTCAGGGGGGCAGCGGCAGGACGCACAGGACACTGGGCAAGGCTTTCCCCCCTCCGCTGCCCTTGGGGACACTGGTGGTGCTGCCCCTGCCTATCCCGGTATATATGATAGTGCCCCTTTCCCATTGTCCCACTGGACCCCTCAGGCTTTGGGTCAGGACTAGAGATGGGGAAGAATTTTTTAAAATAGCAATTTGTCATGGCTCATGATATATCGGGACTGACAAATCAGTGACAAGCAGATGAACCGATAAATTGATTTGTATCCCATTTAAAATGCTATTTAACACATACACACCTAAATTTGCATGCATGGTTCTTCTGCCTCTCCTGTACAAGCTCTGCAAATTTCGGGAAGATTGGGGCTTCGGTGTCTGAGCTATGTACCCAAAGAGCCCAGCCAGAATGGAAAGTGCCCCCCTCCAGGCCCCTAGAGACATCGCACTTGCAGAGAGTCTTCTCCCAACTCTCCCCCACAAACCCTCCAAGTTGGGTGAGGATTTGGTTTCAGGCATCAGAGTTATACACCCACAAAATGGGGTCCCCTAAGAAAGTGTCCTTGACCAACTGGGTTGGAGAAACCCAATCTTCCTCACCAAACGTGGAGGGAATAGAAGAGATTCAGAGGAAGCCTCTCTTCAGGTTTGGAGTCTCTAAGTGCCTGTGAAGAACTTTCCTGGAGGTGCTATTTGGGGGTTGCATAACCAGACATCAAAAATCCAATCAAACTTGGAGGGTTTGGAGAAAAGAGCGGGAGAGCTTCCCTTCGATTTTGGCTTCACCGGGTGCCTTGGGAGACATTTTATAGCCCAACAAATTAACAGATCAAAAATTACTATTCATTAAATGGGACTCCTTGTAGGATACAGTCAAAATCTTTAAATCTATTTCCTTTAAGGAAAATTGCTATAAGATGTTCTACAGATGGCATTTCTCACCACACCGATTATCTAAGATGTACAATTGCTCACCTAAATGTTGGAAATGTAAATATGATTGTGGTACTTTTTACCATATGTGGTGGACATGTAAAGAGGCAAAGGCATATTGGAAAATGGTAAAACTTTTTTTAGAAAGATATCTGAAAATTAAGATAGAGCTTAGACCAGAACTTTTCTTATTAAATATAGTAGACATAAATATTTCATATGATCAAAGATATGTACTTCACCATGTAATTGTTGCTGCAAGGATACTGTATGCGAAATTCTGGAAACAACCAAACGTGCCAACAGAGAAGAATCTCCACGAAAAGATAAGAGAATGCATCGAAATCGACAGACTCTCCGGCTTTTTAAAGGGAGACTATGATGAGATCTCTCGGAAAAGATGGCAAGAAGTAACAAACCTATTACTACTGTGATAATATCTGGCGATCTATCAATATGTTAAACCACTATTTTTACTTTGCTTGACATACTCAATGTAAATTTTAAAATTGTACCCTCTTTTCTCCTTACCCCTTCCCTCTCTTCCCTCCTTAAAAACCCAATAAAATTATTCAATAAAAAAAAATTACTATTCATTCATCAATTTGTATTTGTCAGGGGACTCCATTTATCACAAATCCAAATTGACAAATTTTGACGAATCGGACAAATTCATCAGAAATCGTTTTGCGTTTTTCAATTCGTCCCCATTTCTCGTCAGGACTGAGGCCTGATGGGGTGCTCTGGGCCAAAAAGCCACACTCTTTCCTTGCCAACCCCTCCCCATTTGCTCTGCAAGAGGGGCTCAGAGGAGGCACTTTCGTTGGGTGCTGAGAGGAGGAGGAGCCGGGAGGTGAGAAGCAGGCAGGGAGCCGAGTGCGTCCAACGGCCTCCCTCCTCCCGATGCGGCATGAATCAGCTGCAGCAGGAGAGGCACTTCTTGCCACAGAGGGTCGGGGGGTGTGTGCTGGGGAGGAGAAAGGCAACCCAGCGGCAGCTTGCCTAACTCAAGGAAAGAGTTTAGACATCAACGTTCTAGTTTATGGCAACATTCACTTGCCCAAGAGCAGTGCATGTGTCCCCACCAAGGCACTGTGCCTACGCACACCCTTGTTACACCATTTCATTAAGTCCCAAACAGCCCTATAAAATATCTCGACACACAGGGACTGCAGCAACGCCCCAGCTGTTCTTGTTCTGGTCCTATGCTCCTCTGCTGGAATCCTCTAGCACAGTGTACTTATTTGGGAAATTTACCTTAGGATTTGTGTGCATACATATTTAAACATCTATTTAAGAAAGCCAGGGAAATCAGTTCTTTAAAAAAAAAAACACCTCTAGTTTATGAATGTGGGATCTGTGCTCTGATACTCAGGAGTCACAAAGCCAGACATGGGCACTTCATTTCGGAAGCGGACTGGTTCCGATACAAAACACGCCAGCACAGCTGGTGCTTGGAACTCAGTCCCACCCTCCGGAACAAAATCAAACACTGTCTTACCTTGTTGTAGTTTGCACTGGATGAAATTCCAACCAGGAAGCAGCCTCCAATGCATCATCTTTCCCTCTCCCTGGCGATGGCCAATCAAGAGCTGTGCAAGGTCATGCATCATCCTGCCTTCCTCTCTGATTGGCCAACGCCAGGGAGAAGGAAAGATGACACATCAGAGGCTGCTTCCTGGCTGGAATTTCACCCAGCACGAGGCAAAGCAAGGTAAGGCAGTGATTGTTTTTGTTCCGGAGCGTGGGACTGAGTTCTGAGCGCCAGCTGTGCACTGATGTGTTTTGTTTCGGAACCAGTCCCCTTCCAAAATGAAATGCCCGTCTACCCAGGACTGCTAGACTGCACCATGCCTGCATTGCCAGCAGGAAAAAAGATGCCTAGCTTTACATTGCCAAGGACCATCCTGAATGTTGACAATGAAGGATGCCCTGTGCCATGGAAAGGGTGAAGTGGTGGGATGAGGGTTCTCCCTGCAGAGACCCCCATTGAGTGGTTGTCTGCTGGCAGAGGTGGGGCAGGGAAGGGGAATCCCTGGGCAAGAGGGAGGCACAGAGCAGTGTGTGCCCCTGGCTGGTAAGTGGAAGTGCTGGCAAGGGTGGGGGTGGGTGGGGGGAGGAAGCGCAGCAGATGAAGGGGGTTGAAGGGCAGCGAAGCATTTGGTGCCCATCTCTACTGCAGATTCTTCATCACAAGATTCTTTCATGGGCAAGAATTCTAAAATGTTCTCGCATGCATGTCATGTATGAGGACAAACAGGTTCAGGCTGCCTGTAAATGAGCTCACCGTCGATCAATCCCAATCCCTACAACATGTAATTGTAAAGACAGTTAAAACCATACTGGCACAGTCTACTGTAATTCTCCTTTTGTATTTTCTCCTCTCACAAATGAAATAATTATGATATTGATCTATTTGATGAATTATTCAACAAACTGATCAGCATGGTTATTATTCATTTGATGAATGATTCATCCAAGTATTGATGATTCTTCCTTTCCCCCTTCCTTCCTTCTTCCTTCCTCTGAATCGAATCCAGCTGTCTACATGATAGGATCTGCATGCAGACGGAACACACAATAAAGATAAA
>JAHTLZ010000254.1:100641-116305 GCA_023846285.1 Phrynocephalus versicolor | reverse complement strand
TTACTTACTTACTTACTTACTTACTTACTTACTTACTTACTTACTTATACTGCCCATCTGGCTGTTGTACAAACAGATCAATGTAACAAGAAAAATACTAATAAACAGTTTATTCAGCACTGGTAAAAAACCACGCCTTTTTCAGGAGGGCTTCTTCTCCCACTGTCAACCTCCCAAGTCTGGTATGTCTGTGAAGACTCTCAGTCATACAGATGAGGTTATCCAAAAGTTGAGACATGGCAATTAAAGCCAGCTTTCTGGTAGAGCTTCATTCCAAGAAATGCCACTATTCAGGACGCCCTCCTCTAGACAAGTTCCTGCCTGTCAATGCCCTTTTTAAGTGGGCCCACACTGCCCGAAACACAGTGTGGCATTTACTTTATTTGGCTACCACATCATCCCACGGCTGAGTCACATTTAGCTGGAGGTCCACTAAGACACCTAGGCTCTCTTGATGTGTATCCCAGGGAAGCCAGATGTCCTGTGCTAGGGTCCCCTGGCTTGGTACAGGGGCTTCGATTTATCCCCGCGGAGATTTATCTTGCAGGATTTAACTTGCAGCAAGTTTTGGTTCAGTTCTGCATTAACTGCCTCTTGAGACTTGGTTTCATCTCTTCCAAGTCACACGTCCCTGTTTGGCATCAATAGTAGATACAATAAGCATCTCCTCTACTCTGTTACCCGAATCACTTACAAAACTGGATTGTACTCAGGGCCATCATCCCACAGTCCTTGTCTCTCCAGCAGGATGAGTAAACTGTTGTGGGCCACCTTTGAGCAGAACTGTGAGGCGAGGACCTTTTAGAGATCACTCATTCATACGTGGTTGGTGACCTGGTGGCAGGCAACCATTACACCGATGTGTATTAAGATCTGGAAGTTGAGTCATGGCAACTGGACTTCTTTTTCTTGAGAGATAGAAACGTTTCGCTGCTCATGCAAACAGCTTCCTCAGTCTGAATGATGAAGCTCTTTGGATGATCTGCAAAATGTTTCAGTCTCTCAAGAAGAAGTCCAGTTGCCATGACTCAACTTCCAGATAAATTCACCTGGATGACTGAGAACCTTCACAGACAGAGTATTAAGATGTTCACCTCATTCAGAGGAAGCTGAAGGACCCTCCTCTCCTTACATGGTGTTATGGGAGAGAGATGATTGTGCAGAGGGAGGCCTGCTTTCTCCCATCAAGCTGCAGCTAGGAACTATTCACAAGAGGGAGGGCCTCAACGTCCCTAGAAAGAGCGAGAAGAAACAATAATTAGGTGGACTGGGTGACAATGGGGGTGGGGGGGAGGTGGAGCCCCTGTTTGCTAAAAGTCAGGAGGGTTGACTGGAGTTGTCATCTCCTGCCCCTCCCCCGGTTGCCGGGAGCTGTCTCGGGAAAAAAGTTTGCAAGGGCTTAGCAACCTTTGGCTGCCACGTTGAGGTCTCTCTTTCCGTCTTGCCTTGGCTGCCTTTGCTAAAAACAAGGAAATGGGCTTGAATCGTGCCATGGCGTCCTCTGGACCTGCCTTCCTCCAAGCCAGTATATATACACGCACACACTGTGACCCCGAGCGCAGGAGGAGCTCTCTTTGGACTTCAAATTGGGCTCAAATGCTTCCCCAACAGCCCCTCATTGAGAACGACAAGGGAGCAGCCGGAAGGAGCCAGAGCGAGAGAGAAGCAGGTGCCTGGGAGTGCCTGGGAGAACCTGAGCGGAGGGACCAAGGGGAGAACTCAGCTGTGCCCCTGGCCCCCTTTGGGTCAGGGATAAGAACTAAATTTGGGGGGCCCAAAACAACCCCCCACATTTTTGCTTAGTAAGGAGAAGACAATATTGCCAGGTGGAGGCAGCAGGGGCGTAAAGCTGCCTTTTCTCCTTCCTGAAGCCAGCATTGCCTCTCCGCTGCTACCTTGGGCTGAATGCTTCTTTTCTCTCAGGATCCCACCCCATACATGTGGAGAAGCAAATTGCAAGGGACTGTAGCATCTTTCTTCTCTCCATTCAGTCGTGTCCAATTCTCATCCACTTTGTGGCCCCGTGCATCTCTTCTGGCTCCTTCTCTCTCGGGAACCTGCCCATAACTATGAAGGGCAGACCTCAGTGCTGCCATGCACCCTGTTTGAAGTTCCTTTCCATGGTGACAGCTGTCATGGTCATAAGAACATAAGAACATAAGAATAGCCATGCTGGATCAGGCCAAAGGCCCATCTAGTCCAGCTTCCTGTATTTATTTATTTATTTATTTATTGTTACATTTATGTATCTCACAGTAGACCCACCAGATGCCTTTGGGAGCGCATGAGACTAGATATCTGTCTCCTGATACCACTCCCATGCATCTGGCCCTTGAAGTACCCTGGTTTCTCCATCATGGTTTGTAACCTGTGATGGACTTTTCCTCCAGGAATCTGTCCAATCCCCTTTTGAAGGCATCCAGGCCAGATGCCATCACCACATCCTGTGGCAGGGAGTTCCATAGACTTACAACGCGCTGGGTGAAAAAATATTTTCTTTTGTCAGTTCTTACTCTCCCAGCCCTCAATTTGAGTGTATGTCCCCTAGTTCTGGTATTTTGGGAGAGAGAGAAGAGCTTCCCTCTATCTACTTTACTCATACCCTGCATTATTTTGTATGTCTCAATCATATCCCCCCTCAAGCGCCTTTTTTCCAGACTAAAGAGGCCCAAATGTTTTAGCCTTTCTTCATTAGGGAGGTGCCCCAGCCCAGTAATCATTTTAGTCGCTCTCTTCTGCACCTTTTCCAGTTCCACTATGTCTTTCTTGAGATGCAGTGACCAGAATTGTACACAATACTCCAGGTGGGGCCTTACTATTGTTTTGTATAATGGCATTATAATGTTGGCTGTTTTATTTTCAATCTCCGTTTTGATACTCCCTAGCATGGAATTGGCCTTCTTCACCGCTGCCACACATTGGGTAGACACCTTCATGGAGCTGTCCACCAACACACCAAGATCTCTTTCCTGATCCGTCATGGATGCCTTAGAGCCCATGAGTTGATAGATAAAGTGTTGATTTTTTGCCCCAATATGCATTAGCATTACTTTACATTTGGCAACATTAAAACACATTTGCTATTTCGTAGCCCATTCCCCCTGTTTGGAGAGATCCTTCTGGAGCTCTTCACAATCTTCTCTGGTTTTTACCACACTGAAAAGTTCTGTGCCATCTGCAAACTTGGCCACCTCACTGCTTATTCTTCTTGAAGTGTGTTGCCCAGAAATGGACACAGGACATAAGATGAGTCCTACCCAGTGGCAAATAGAGGGCAACCAGCACCTCACGAGATTTGGTTACCTTACAGTACTTCTATAAACGCAGCCTAAAATCACACTTGCCCTTGTTGTGGCCACATCGCATGGTTGACTGCTATTCATCTGGGGGAGAATTGAGGTCATGGCATGCCTGCCTCGTGCACTTGGGACTAGAAGGGATGTAAAAGTGATATAAAAATTCTGCTGTGAATCCAGGAATCTTCAAGATTTGTAAATTGAGATTTTACATCCACCTAAAAAAACAGAACAAAACAAACAAACAAACAAAAAATGAGGCTGCCTCCTCAGTTTCTAAAGCCCTGTAGAAACACCCTCAGGTGAGAATCGACAGGGAAGCCGTCCCAAGCTGAATCACAGTTTCCTATGGCAGTTAAACTGCTGCTGTCATTCACACCGACTATTTGTTTATCCTACACAGTTTGGGGTAGGGGTTGGGGGGCAAGAGCCATCACTCCATATCAAATGGCTATAATTCTCACTGGATTCCCACTGTGCCCATCCACCAGTGTCAGTAACACTGCCCTCCTCCCCGCCTCTTTTGTTGAAAAGCAAGTGACGTAGCACTGAGCTGATATATCAGACATAGCACTATAATGGAAAAGCATAATTTCACAACTGTTTGGAGGCGAGGCCGGTGGAGCTGGTTTGGCGGAGATGTTCTCACTGTCCTCCTTGGCTGAACAGCATGCCACAACGCCAGGAAATCCCCCTCATAACAGTGCCTCTTGTCCCTCCTCCAAACAATTATTTAGGTAGTCCTTGTCTAGTATTAAAAGAGAGAGATGTCCCACCACTCACATCACAGGCTCTTTGGACCCCCCACCCCCAAGGCAATCACATAAGCCAGAAACCAAAAGAAAGTGATATGAACCGAACTGCGACAAAACTGACAAGCAGAAGCTTCTGCAGGCAGAAGAAAAAAACACCAAATGCCCAAGAACAAAAGGCCAGTCTTACTCCTGTTTAACGATAACCCACAAAAAACCCTCAAAATGCATCAATTAAACTGCACCAACTACAGCATTGCTGTAAATGGCAGTGTGGTCAGTTTGTTTGACTCTTATCCCACGACCATTAAAAACCGCTTCAAATGGCTAGAAAATACAGTTCATAAAACTGTGTTCCCATGGCCTGGGGCTTTAAGTGGGGAAAAGAGTGGTTGCTTCCACTTTAGCGTGAACCAGCGAGTTTTTCAAGTTCTTGGTTGTGAGGAAGTAAAAGAATTGTTTCTTTTCTGATGCGTTTTTAAAACCAGACTTGAGGCCCTGGGGACACTGAGACACCGCTTCACAAACCCTTTTTGACCACCTCGTAGGGGTTGGGGAAGCAGGTTTCAAAGGGCAGGAGCCATCACAGCTGATCTCTAGGCCTTTGAATCCTGCTCCCCCCATCCCCCCCCTTGCAATGGGGTTGCATTGGAGAGTGTGCATGTTTCAAAGGGCTAGAGAAGAGGTGTCATGGCTCTCACCCTTTGAAACACGCTCCCACCACCACCACCACCGCAACTCCCCCCCACCCAGATATACTTCTTTAATGTGACTGTTGGGGCAAAGGAGCAGTGACTACAAACATGGGCCTTTTCACACGACCCCTAAGATCCGCTGGCCACTTAAATTCGGACCAGAGATCTTGGGGGTTCGTTGCTCTTCCTGCGTCCCCACCCCTCCGCACTTCCTTGATCCTGTCTGCGTGAGGGGAGGGAGAAAAAAAAGGGACAAAAGAATGCAGGCTCACCTCCGTCTGCCGGTCCAAGCCTCCCCAAGCCCCGTCGTCGTCCTGATTCCTTCTCTTAAAGGGGCGGGAGGCAAAAACAACAACAAGCAGAAGCGAGGAGAGCCTGGCACTCACTCCTTTACATCCGGATCTGGGATTTTTCACCCTCCAAGAGCAGGTACCTGAAAAGTGCTCTGGGACATGCTTAGGTGGGCGTGGCTGCACTTAATTTTCTGTAAACTCCGGAGCTGGTGGGGGAAACAATTTTAAGCTCCAGAGCTGGGAGCCATTTGCGGCGGAGTTTAGGGGTCGTGTACAAATACCCCATGTGACTGTTCCTGATGAAAAGCCACATTTTAGTTTGAGCTGGTTTTTCCAGTTGTGGGATAGCAGCCTTTCACTGCTACTGTCGAGTTGCCATTACCACCAATGGTTCTATCCCACGACCACTAAAAACTGCTTCAAACTGCAAGAAAATGTGGCTCCTAAAATCATGTCCCCACAGCCAGTGGGCATTTAAAAAAAAGTGCGACCATGCCCACTTTAGCACAACCCAGTGAGTTTTCCAAGTACCAGGTTGGCAGGTAGTTAAAAAAAAAATGTCTCAGTTCCGATGCGGCTTTTTAACCAGTACTAACGTCTGTGGGAATTCAGAAAAAAAAAAAACACTTCTAAATTTTTTCATTCCCATTATGATGTCTTTCAGTGGATTTTTTTAATTGCCAGTTGGGGATATTAGTAAGGCGTAAACCTTTTATCATTTTCAAAGCCCTGAAACAGCATGCATTTATTTTATTTCCGCTAATACCTAGTTTGTTCCCTTTGTTGTTGTTCCCAGTCGTGGGGACACAAAATATGTGGTTCTTTAAAATACGGCCGTGGGGACACAGAAACAGCCTCTTCAACCCTGTGACTGTGATGGGGGGGGGGCCAGCTTTTATTTTGAGCCAGTTTTTTTGGTCATGGGATAACAGCCCAAGATGGGAACCTCTGTGTCTATACTGACATCTAGTGGCCCAAATAGAAAAAGTGATTAAGCGCTTGGAAAGCGCACCCGTTGGCTGCCTCTGGATGAAAGGGACCCCTTGGTTCCCACCTGGGTGGCTTGGGGGATTCTTCCTCTTCTTAATTCATAAGCTGGAAGTGGGAGACCCGGGTTTACACTGTTCCTCTAGGTCTCCACGGGCAACCAGGACGTCATCAGGGTTCCCTTAAGGCGAAGGTAGATGCCTTTCTGTGGTGTGCTGCTTCTCTAAAAAGAGCCACTGTGGGTTCCTTTTAAGGAGAAAGGCAGAATAGGCAGGTTTTAAAGAAGTCAAATAAATACCGGTAAATGTTGTTCCATTTCCTCTCCCACCTCTACAAATTTTCTGGCCCATTTTTCCACTCAACACCTGAGCTTCTCAGGGTGCCCTCTTGCTTCGGCTTTTTGGCAGTGCTTCCTTCCTTCCGCTCCCCTCTCGGGGCCGTCTCTCGTTACCTCTAATAAGCCTAAAACACAGCCTGTGGACCAGGCTAGCCTGTGAGCAAAAGGCAGCCAGGGAGTCGCAAGAGACGGATATATGGGGTCCCAGTGGAGGGAGCTCACCCACCCACCCCCAAGATTCTCCCGGCTGACAAAAACTGGCCCATAAAAAGGCAACTCATTCGATCAGGTCGGCTCAACCATCCCAGGCAGCTGGAGCGATGCTTCTGGGGCCAGGGAGTGGGAGGTCTGTGTCTGTCAATGGAGGAAATACTCTGACATATATTAATAGCTTTTGTGTCTGGGCCAATTGGAATTGGCCAGGTAAAACAGTGTTGTGGGTTATTTAGTCCTCCTAACAGGAAAATGAGAGGAAGATTGGCTGGGAGTGAGTGTTTGTCTCCAGGTGTATTTACGGTGGGTGTTAGGATGTGTGTTTGCTCGTCGCCTTATGTTGAAACAAACTGCTGTTTTATAGTACCTGGAGCTGGTGTTTTTCCTGTTGAATCCGCTATATTACAATAGCCCAGCTTTCTGGTCTGAGCTGGCCTCCACCACAGTCCCTCGGAGGCAACTGTTTTGTTGCCATTCGGTTGATACACAGGGCATTAGTTTGTGGCCTGCGTGTCGTGTCTCTGCCAAAGGTCCCTCCCTTCCCCTGTTTGCCAGTCCACATGGATGCCTGTAACAACGAGGACGCAGAGAAATGATGAGTCAAAGCATTCAAACATCACTTTGCCAAACTAACCAGGAAGCAAAGCCAGGTGTTTTGAGAGGTTACATAAGGGAAACACTATCCCAGATTCAGCCAAACCCAGCACAATATTAAATGCTCCCATGCTGTTAACATGCACAGGGGAGAGGCGTCTGATTGTTTCAGTCACAAGAGCTGCTACAGCTGTCTTGCTGGTGGGTGCAGCTGCGGCCCTCCTTCTCCTGCAGTCAGAAGACCCCACACAAATACTGCGGGCAGTCCAGGCAGGGCCGGCACAAGGACACAACAACATGGCTACCAGTCAGGGATGCTTTAGGCACACTTAAGTGGTTACTTCACGTCCGTTTTGTCTCTGTAAGTGTTGCGCTTCGGACCGGTACAAAAAAATCTTACTTCACGTCCATCGCACAACAGCTGAAATTTGTCTCAACCATGCCCCCGGAGCGGGATCAGAGCGTGACAATACTGTACCTGGCGCTGGGCTGGGGTATTCTCTTGTCACAGTTTGTTCCCGGTTCCTGTTCCAAGACAAGGGACCATGTGGTAACAACTGTCACGCAACAACCAGTGTCCACCTAAGAGCAGCATTTGACATTAGCTTCCCTCCAGGAAACACCATACAGTGCAAATGTTTATTAAAGAAAGTACTGAAAACTCTGTAGGATTGATGTGTAAATCCCAAAAGACCAGTAAATCGAAATTCCGATTTCTGATATTTTAAAAAAGGATTTAAAAAACAAGGCAAATTCAGAATTTGTCAGGAAACAAGACCGTAAACTAACAGTTGTCACGAGGCAAGTTATCATGACCGTGAGAAAACGGAAACAGGGACTAGACAGGGACAAAACCACATGACCACGACTAATGCTGTCACGGTGAAAGGAATCTCCTCCCGGGTTACCGCTTATCGCCTGAGCTGAGAGTTGAAAAATCACGCCAGAGTCTCGTGCAACGGAGAAAACGTTTTATCTTTGCAAAGAGGGTGCTCAGTCGAATAGCTTCGAGAACTGAGCCCAAAGACAGACAAAAGTGTACAGGTTTTATAGATACAATTTTTCTGAACCCCCTGATGCAAACACGATCAAAATCGGAAACATCTGTGCTCAGAAAACGGTCAGAGTACATCAAAGAGTTACATTGTTCACAATTCATCTTTGACAGTTCATTGACATGCAAAAGCAGCCCCTACTGTGCTGTCAGATAAGGCTCAGAACAGGAAAAGCCACTTCCCGTCTTCTCATGGATTGTGACGGATGGGGGTCTTCTCTGGTGAGCTTCTGGCTCCGATAAGGGGCACGAAAACAGGATACAGATGGAGAGGGGCGACAGAGGAAAGGGGTATGTGCTGCTTTGAGTCACGTACACATGTGAGAGGGGTGAATTAAGGGACAATAACTCCTGGATAAGGCAAGCTTAATCCAATGTGGTGCCATCTTATTTACAGTGGCAGCCTATATAG
Source organism: Phrynocephalus versicolor (assembly GCA_023846285.1). NCBI lineage: Eukaryota > Metazoa > Chordata > Lepidosauria > Squamata > Agamidae > Phrynocephalus > Phrynocephalus versicolor. The sequence goes on along the minus strand of JAHTLZ010000254.1, from coordinate 107,672 downwards.
GCATTAAAATATGGAAATATCCCTTACAACGGTACCAAACTAGTCACGGAACAAGGAAGGACGTGAAGTAACTGCTGTGTTCTCCTTGGGCTCAGCTCAAGGACACTTGGAGTTCCTTCCAGCTCTAGGACCTTATAACTTCTGTGACTCAAACCTGTCTTCTCACCTATCTTCTTAAGAGCCAGGGTCACAGGCTCATAAGTCCTGTTCAGCCATGGTCCCTCCAGGTCACAAGTACTGGGCCAAGCAGACTGAGGGTCAGCTGCCCCAGCCCTGGGCTCTCGGGAGGAAACACGGCCCCACCCAAGGTGGGCTGCAGGAGGGTCCAGGATCCAGCTTGCGCTCATCTGCTGGCAACTCTCAGTCTTCCTCCACCAGCCTTCCGCACTGTCTCTCCCCGGCCTCCTTGAGACAGCTCCACCGTAGGAAAAGATGAGGCCAGCCTGGGGGAGGACCGGTCCTCCCCATCACATCCAGGTCACCCCTCCTGCTCTGCTCAGACCACAGGCTGCCCCTTCCCCAAGCGGGAACCCCCCACACACACACACACCACTCTCTCCCATTTTTCCCACAGGAAAAGACCAAGGGGTAGCTTTGGTGAAACCACACCTTCCTCAACTCTCCTATCTCAAAAAATACGTGTAGGCACACGTGTTGTGTACCCTTTGAGCTTCTGGTTCTTTTCCAGAAGTACACATGCCCATGCCTAACTTCTGAAAATGTGCCGTGTGACCAACACTTCCCATGACAGCTCTGGGATGTCCTTCTTAGAGGCTGGGTCTAGTAGGCCTCCTCTCCTCCTCCTCCATGCCTGCCGGGGAACAAGGAGGACAGCAAATTCCAGGTTCAAGTAATCCTCTGGTAAGAAAAGGACTCAGCCCCCTCACTCTGCTTAGAAGATGCTGCAGAGGAGGACCAGTTCAACGGAGCCTCCCATAGGAAGGGCTGTCCTCCACCCCTCTCTCAGCACTCTCTGGAGGGTCAGTGAACTGCTGTTGAGGACCAAGAGAGGGACGACCAGCCATGTCAGACACTTGGAAGGCAGGAGTCGCCTTCAACAGGGTGGTGGCTAGAGGAACATTTGCCCAGTTAGTCCGATGCCACCGGGTTTCCTGCTTCACGGAGATGTTTCCACAGTACTGTACTTCCAAAGCGTTGCCACCTGAAGAACACAAGAGACACCCCTTGTTGTTTTGGGGTCTGACTTTGGGACCCATCTCTGGCGAGATGGATTGTGCAAGGCCAACAGAAAAAAAGGCTGCTGGATTTTGCCACATTTCTGAACTCTGCAAGAAGCAAACCGACCCGGGCAGCTAGAACTGGGCTGTGTCACAAGCAGAGGCCAGGAACAGGTTTTGCTCATCCCTGATGGGCCAAGAACAGATGCCTTCCTCCAAAACCCTGGCGGGGCTCATGCTTCACACAAGGCCTGTTGGCCCAACTGCCCTGTCATGCTTGCATCACCCGCAGGTCACTGTGGGCTCCTGAACCGGCCTCCTCCAGGAAACGTTTATAACCGTCTCTCAGTGCAGCGTAGCACTTGACTACAGGGATCAGCTGCATCATGAGGCCTGGACTTGTCTTTGCAGGGCTGCTCTGTCTTTGTACCGGAATGGTCTCCAGCGGTAGCTCAAAGACTCCGTGTCCATCGGGAGGTAAGCAAAGCAGGCCGAGCGGCTTCCTTTCATCAAGGGTGTGGAGACCTTTGCCCACAGACCACCACACCACTCCAGCTGCTCAGCTGCCAGTGGGAGGAGGGGTGGGGTGGGGTGGGAGGGGGCTGGAGATGGCACTGCTTATCAATGTCTCCATAAATACAGAGGGACCCAGCCTAACACTAGAGACCCTGGTGTGGGTAGGGAAGTGCCAGTAGATATATAATTCAAATCTTGCACACCTGGGAGTCTAGGACTTGGACATATGTCTGTGAAGATTCTCATTCATCCCCGTGAGTTTATCTGTAAGTTGAGTCATGGCTACTGGATTTCTTTTTCTTGAGAGATTGAAACGTTTTGCTGCTCATCCAAACTGCTTCATCAGTCTGAGGAAAGCTAGTTGCAAATCCTCCGTCTTATAGTCCACTTTGACTCTTGTCACCCAGGTCTGAAATAGGCTCATAAGATGGACACTGGCCTGAATAGTTTCATTAAGTGGACAATAGTCTCAATAGGCTGATTAGGGGGACAATGGCCAAAGGTGCTGAAATCCATAAATTATGAGTCGTTAGCTATGGCCTTGGTGTTGAAGGCCAAAACTATTTTTCATTTGTCGGGGTATAGTTGAAATCACAGCCTGATAAGTGCCAGATAGACTGTGCCTGAGCCCCACACCTCTATTGAGAGAGGGGTTTTCTATGCTCACATGCATGGCTTCCCTGACCCCTCCCGCAAACCACCTCACTTCTCTGTCTAATATGTGTACATCCTCATCTTTGAATGAGTGCCCTTTGTCCTTCAAGTGAAGGTGTACTGCTGATTCTGGTCCTCAGCTATTACCCCTCCTATGTTGAGCCATCCTCCTCTTTAATGGCTGTTTAGTTTCTCCAATGTAGAGAAACTACAGACCTCTACAACGGAGAAACTAAACAGCCATTCAATGTAGAGAAACTACAGACCTTTACATTGGAGAAACTAAACAGCCATTAAACAGGGTTACTCGTGTATTTTTCCTTGAAGGAAAACCTGCAATGGATGGTATTTCTCATTGCGCATTCCAAAATACAGTGGGACCCCAACTCATTCCGAGAGCATCCTCAGAAGTCAAACGACTCATCAGTCAGACAGTGCATTCCCATAGGACTACAATGAAAATCAATCAATCCATTCCAGAGGGAGTGGATTTCAATGCATTTCTATGGAAAAGCTGACCATGTAACGCTTCCCTTGCACCCGCTTTAGCCGGTGTGGGTGGGTGCAAGGGAGGTACATGCATGCTAAAAAGCCACACTTCCCCCATTCCTGCCCCCGGAGCAAGCCTAAAAGCGGAGAGCAAGGCAGGACAACAGACGGAGGAGGTGAGTGGTGGCAGCGCGATCCCAATTCCTCCTCACTCGCTGCACAGCCGATCGTCTTGCCAGCCCGGCCTTCTCTTCTCGCTCGCCCAAACTCAGATGAAGAGGAGGAGGGCTGGAGCCTTTTGGGGGTGGGGGATCGTAACTTGGGGAAACCCTGTATTATGCTCATGAGGCGGCAGTTCAAATTGCCAATGGATTCTCGCTCATAAGTCGAACATATAGTAATTCAGGGTACCGCTGTAGTGCAATTTTCTTTTTATGGTATTGAGGATTTCTAGCTTTTTATTCATGCACTGTAATACGGGCACATTTATGACTCTGGCTGTCCAAGGTGTCTTCAAAATTCATCTCTAAGTCCACATTTCAAATGCTTCCAGCTTCCTGCATAATGCATCTGTAAGAGTCCAAGTTTCAATACCATAAAGAAGTATACTAAATATATACAAGTATATAGTATACCATAAAGAAGTATACTAAATATATACAAGTATATAGAGGGCTTTGAAGACCTTCCTCTTTAAAGAAGCGTTTGGTGACCTTATTAGTTAGTTTTTTTTTTTTGTCTTGTTTTTGTTTCTGTTGGGTATTCTTTCCTTTCTTCCTATCACTTGCCGCCATCCTGCTCTCCGCTGTATTGCTTGGAGATTTTGCTTTTTATGTTTTTTTTTTAATTGCTGTTCGCCGCCCAGAGTTCCCGTTTGGGAAGATGGTGCGGGATATAAGTCCTTAAATAAATAAATAAATAAATAAATATTCGAGTGCGAAGTCTGATAGATAAGTCCTGGTTTGTCATAACTTTCCTCATTTTCTGGAATTTCTAATTTGCTCAATTCTACAATGAATTACACATGAAGGATACCTGTTATCCTTGACATAGCATCTCAAGTACAGTATTTATGATACTTTCTCAATTATATCCGGGGTACCTCAAGGACTAGATAAAACCGGGGTACTCCAAGGGCCAGATTGCAGGGGAGGGGTATCAGGAGACAGATGTCTAGTCTCGTGCGCTCCCAAACACATCTGGGCCACTGTGAGATACAGGAAGCTGGAATAGATGGGCCTTTGGCTGGATCCAGCAGGATGGCTCTTCTTATTTTCTTATATCACTGCCAATCTTGAGAAGGTTCTGTGAACCAATTTGTTTTTTACTGATAACCATCGATTCTGTCTTCTTTGGCCTCCTCCACATCTCAATTCCACGGCACGGCTTTCTACAGCCACAGAACCCAATTATCCTTCCAAATATGCCCAACGAGTTGCAAGCAGCACAGAGTCAGCAGAATATCTTATTATTAACAAAAAATCCATTCACCTTCATCTTTCCTTCAAGAATAGATATTAAAAAGTAGAGTCCCTCCATGTCTGATTTCAGCTTTTGGGAGTAAAAACCTTCTAGATGAAATTAGATACCCCCACCCCACCCAAAATGTGCTTCCGCCATGTAACTCTGGGGGATGGAGGGGAACCCAGCAGAAGCCCCTTGGAGGGTCCAGGAGGCCTCCTCAGCCACATCACTCCGTCCTGCCCATCTTTACCTCTTGAGTCCAATGGGAAACTCTCAGGTTGACATGCCTCGGTTGGCTCCCCTTGTTAGGGCTTGGGATGTGTCAACATTTTTACCCATTCAAAATCCTTCTCATAGGTCCTCATAGTAATGCTAGAAAGGTAACCCGTTGCCATTACGCACTGCAATTTTGAAGGGGCTGTTTCGTTACTTCAAAGCAACATACCCACACTCCTTGTAATTAATATGAAAACAACATTTCCTGATTATCAGGAAAAGCCTCCTGTTAGAGCAGTACAATGGAACCTGTTGCCTTGAGAGGTGGGGAGTGTTCCAGTACTGGCAGCATTAAATAGATTTAAGATCCTCCCTTGAGCAGGGGGAGCTGAATGCGATGGCCATGTAGTTCCCTTCCAACTTCACTGTTCTATGCTTCTGGGATACACAAGGACAAATGGGCAGGTGACACTTCTGAAAAGGCCTGCAATCATGGAAAATCCCTTACAAGAAAAGTGAAGTACAGTAACTTGATTCTTTCCCTTGTGTTATTTTTGACATTTTACATTGTTTGCACCTTGTTACAAAAAAGAGGGGAACTTGTTATGGTAAGTGGATTACTTGTCACTCTTTGCTTTCAAGTTTTTTCTCACTGGGTAGCAATCACCTCATCTCTGGAGTGGGAAGAGGAGGGTGACTTTGCTTTAGGGTATCAGGAACTGAGGATGCTAAAATATATGACTAAGAATAAAGCCCCAAGGAGCCTCCTTTGAAAGCAAAGCAAAGTGTTCTGCTTATATACTGCCCCATAGCGCTTCAAGCACTCTCTCGACAGTTTACAATTTTGCAGGCTACACATTGCCCCCCCCTCCATTTTACCGACCTGGGAAGGATGAAAGGCTGAGTCCACCATGAGCCAGCTACCTGGGACTGAACCCCAGATCATGAGCACAGTTTTAGCTGCAGGACAGGCATTTTAACCACTGCACCACCAACCACAATTTTGCAAGGATGGTTCAGGAATCCATAGGACAAGCCCTTCAGTCCATCAGATTCTTAGGAAATCTCTTGAATTATTTTTTTATTTTTATTGCTTCTTCCCAGCGGTTGGGAGACCAGGGACAGGAAGACACAGGCAAGTTCACTGTTCTTGTTGCTGCGCTGGCCAGCAGCCTCCACCCGGACTGGACTCCTGAAAACAGGGACCCTGCCGTCCCTGGGTGTGTGAGTTCAAAGGGGAGACACCACTCCCAGCTTAGCCTGCCTGGGCTGATGAGGGGCGCATGGGGGTCAAGGCTGGGCCCCAAAGTGGAGAGAGCCTCATCTCTGGAGTGGGAAGTCATGCTGCTGTTTTTTTTTGTTCCAGGGAAGCCTGGGTTGTGCCCCAGGCCCAAGGGAGCCGGGATCTGCGTGGAGCTCTGCTCTTCAGACGACATCTGCCCTGGGAACCTGAAATGCTGCAGCAACGGCTGTGGCCACACTTGCCAGAACCCAATACTCTATGGTACATCCTCTGTCCTTTCCAGGTTTAAACTCTGGAGGAGGTGGAGTGAGGGGTAGATTAGTATCAAATACACTTACAGAGAGAAAACTCCGCGGGCTACCAACAGGATCTGGCCACACTGGGTTCTCTTGGCTGCACAGCTCTGTAGTTAGTACAGAATCCCTTCAAGCTGGCTCCTGTACGTGGGTGGAGCAGCCGCTACGGAGAACAGCCTGTGTGCAGTTGCCTCGGGAAAGGACAGCAGCCCCTGCCTGGTGGAGGAGAGGGACGGAAGTGAGGCTGAGAAAAGGAGTCTGTGGGAGAGAAAAGTGGACTTCTGGCCAGATGGGTGGGATAAAAATATGCAATCAATCAATTAGATAGAGAGAGGGGGAAGGAGGGAAGAAAGGAATAGCTAGATAGCTAGATAGCTAGATAGCTAGATAGCTAGATAGCTAGATAGCTAGATAGCTAGATAGCTAGATAGATAGATAGATAGATAGATAGATAGATAGATAGATAGATAGATAGATAGGGCACTTTTACACGACCCCTAAGATCCGCTGGTCCTTTAAATTCGGACCAGAGATCTTAGGGGCTTGTCGCTCTTCGTGTGTCTCCACCCTGGCTGCTGGCTGCCTGGGGGGAGGGAGAAAAAAAAGGAAGAAAAGAGCGTGGCTCACCTCGTGTTTTGCCTTGCTCTTGCCGGCTCTTGCCGGTTCAACATTCCAGTAGCTCTTAAAGGGGCAGGAGCCAAAAAACAGCAAACAGAAGCGAGGAGAGCCCCGCACTCACTATCCTTACACCGCATCAAGCAATTTTCACCGGGGAAGAGCAGGTACAAGAAAAGTGTGCTGGGATACGCTTATGGTGGCGTGGTCGCACTTAATTTTCTGTAAGGTCCGGAGCTGGTGGGGAAACATTTTTAAGCTCCGGACCTTGCAGCCATTTGCTGCGGAGTTTAGGGGTCGTGTATAAACGCCCATAGATAGATAGATAGATAGATAGATAGATAGATAGATAGATAGATA